>PISX010009588.1:0-74638 GCA_004024625.1 Mellivora capensis
TAGCTTAAAACCTAGTTGGCTGTTTGTGATTGGTTGTCCTCGGGTTTCTATTTCTTAACCTTGGGGCATTTACAGGCAGAGGTTTGAGTTTGTTCATATAGGCCACCAAAGCTTTAGAGCCTCCTCAGTCTAATGGCCTCTTCATTTAATTAAGCAGTAGGTAAGACCTGTTCAACTGGGGCGCCTGGGTGGATCAGTCGTTAAGTGTCTGCCTTCGGCTCGGGTCATGATCCCAGGGTCCTGGGATCCAGTGCGGTGTCCGGCTCCCTGCTCAGAGGGAAGCCTGCTTCTCCCGCTCCCCCTGCTTGTGTTCCCTCTCTTGCCGTCTCTCTCTGTCAAATAAACAAATAAAATCTTTAAAAAAAATTTTTAAAAACCTGTTCAACTCCTTGAACTCAGTTCAGTGTTTCAATATTGTCGGGACCACAGTCAAACTTCCTTTAAGACTGACTGAACAAGTTCTGCCTAGTGCAGGAAGCCTTCTCTGACCGCATCAACAATCACACCACACCCTCTTCTAATTTTCATAGGAGTTCCTCTTACCTTCCTGCAGCTGGTGAAACCTTCTATTGTGATTTTTACCTTGCTCTGAATGAGTTCTGTCTCATCCAGATGGCCCCCTAAGGCAGAGCAGAAAGCTTTCTATTCATAGGTGCTCAAAAAATAGTTGTCAAGTGATGGCATATGGTAGGCAGTATAAATGGCCCCCCAAAGACGTCCACATCCTGATCCCTGGAACCTGTGAATATGTCACCTTATATAGCAAAGGGGAATGAAGGTTGCAGGTGGAATTAAGGATGCTAATCAGGTCACCTTAAAACAAGGAGGTTATTCTGGATCATGCAGATGAGCCTGATGTGATCACAAGGACCCTTAGAAGTGGAAGGAGGAGGAAGAATGGGTCAGAGTTACATAACATGAGAACATGAGCCTCTGTTGCTGGCTTGGAAGATGGACGGAAGGGGCCGAGAGCCAAGGATCGTGGGCAGCCTCCAGAAGCTGGAAAAGGAAGGACATGGGTTCTCCCCTAGAACCTACAGAAAAGAATGCAGCCCTGACAATACCTTGCTTTTCGCTTAGTGAGAACCACTGCAGATTTCTAATATCCAACATGGTAAGCCACCAAGTTTGTAGTACTTTGTTTCAGCAGCAGAGGGAAGCTAAGGCAGATGGCAAGAAATGACTCGTCTGTGACTGTATTCAGTGGCCCTGAACTTCTAGTCAGCCTAAGAAGATAAAGCCTCAAGTTTTCAGAGCTCAAGGTTGAGAGTCTTTACTCCCTATTATTAACATAACCTGTGCTATGGGGGAAATGAGTCAGAACTATTTTGAAGCAAAGCAAGATACAAATGATAGATCTTTTTAATAAGGAAAGGTAACTGCTTAAAACAAAGTTTTAAAAAAAAAGTTTTCTTTTGTTGTATTAGAAACATTTAGCTCATTCTGGGGGTAAAGGAACTCTCCCAAAACAGGATGCAAAAATTTGCCCTCCCTCCCAGAAAGCACGAGATGAGATTACCTAAATTTTGAAAACTGAGCTTCTCTTGCTGTCAGGAAAGGATTTTTGATTGTTAAAAGTTGGGACTCTGGTTACAGGCTCTTCACCATGGGTTATCAGAAAACAAACCTTGGTTTCCTTGGTAAAGAAAAGAGAACTGGGGGCGCCTGGGTGGCTCAGTGGGTTAAAGCCTCTGCTTTCAGCTCAGGTCATGATCCCAGGGTCCTGGAATCGAGCCCCACATCGGGCTCTCTGCTCTGCGGAGAGCCTGCTTCCTCCTCTCTCTCCTTGCCTGCCTCTCTTGCCTACTTGTAATCTCTGTCTGTCAAATAAATAAATAAAATCTTAAAAAAAAAGAGAAAAGAGAACTGGGGGCACCTGGTGGCTCAGTCGGTTGGGTGTCTGCCTTCAGCTCAGGTCATCAGCCTGCTTCTCCCTCTCCTCCCCGCTCTTACTACCTCTGTAGCTATCTCTCAAATAAATAAATAAAATCTTAAAAAATGAAAAAAAAATAGAACTTGGTATGGGATAGAAAGGAGGCATCTTGAAACCCAGGGAGAGGGCGCCTGGGTGACTCAGTCGGTTAAGCATCTGCCTTTGGCTCAGGTCATGATCCCAGAGTCCTGGGATTGAGCCACACATGAGGCTCCCTGCTCAGCAGGGAATCTGATTTTCCCTGTGACCCTCCCCCTTCTCTCGTGCTCTCTCTCGCTCTCAAATAAATAAATAAAACCTTTTTAAAAAAACAGACAAGGAAGAGAACTGCTGGGTATGTTAGGGAAAGTAGCCCAAATGCTCTGGGGCTCAGTCCTAGAAACCTGTCCCCCCACCTATAGTCAATCAAGTGCACTAAGAGCCATAGCAAAAGGCAAAACCTGTACCCAGAACCCGTGCCCACTGGTATTCCATTCTGCATGTGAGTAGGAACATGATTCCATTCTGCCCAGGGCTTTACCAGCCAACCATCCTGTGGGAGGAAGCAATGCCTGGAACTCAGTAAGATTTTTTTTAAATTGTGGTGAAATACACATAACCTAAAATTCGCCATTTTAACCATTTTAAAATGTACAGCTTAGTGGTATGTAGTAAATTCACAACACTGTACAACCATTACCAGTCTCTGCCATCATTTCACAATGTATACAAGTATCAAATCATCATCATGTGCACACCTAAAAGGGATCTGTTATATGTCAATTATACCTCAGTTGAAAAAAAAAGACTTCTGTCACCAACCACTTTTCCAGGCGAAAATCTCCCCACAGTACCCACAAACACCACTTGTTGGAGCTCCTCATCCAAGAATCTCTTATGCTCCTACAAATCTTGCTGGTTATGGCAAGGATGCAAAGTCCCAATCTGCTCTTTGCCCAAGCCGTTTCTTAGAATTTTATTTGCAGCAAGCAGCCTTGAGAGATGAGGTAATATCTCCCCACAGATTAAAAAGTCAGCTTTCTTCTGCTTGCTATAAAGCAGCGAATCCCCCAAGCTGAGTGTTCCTTGGCTACAAAGCAAACCCATTCCATGCATAGCATCTACCTGCCCTACCCTAACCTGTTTACACCTCCCCTGTATGACTTGAGAGGCATGAGGAACCCACACAAACCCACATGAAGCTTGTGCTACTTGCTGTGCTGTGGGTAATAAAATCCAATGTCTCTGACCCAGGAGTCTCGGGTCTTTGCCAGCATCCATGATACCTGCCATCTCACTTATTAGCCTATAAATAAGGAAAAATCCTGGACTCTTCAGTTCTTTTTTTTTTAAGATTTTATCTTATTTTATTTGACAGAGATCACAAGTAGGCAGAGAGGCAGGCAGAGAGAGGGGAAAGCAGGCTCCCCGCTGAGCAGAGAGCCCGATGCAGGGCTCGATCCCAGGACCCTGAGATCACGATCTGAGCTGAAGGCAGAGGCTTAACCCACTGAGCCACCCAGGTGCCCCTTCAGTTCTTTTTTTTAAAGATTTATTTATTTGAGAGAGAGAGAGAGAGAGCATGAGTGGGGGTCAGAGGCAGAGGGAGAGGCAGACTCCCAACTGAGCAGGGAGCCCAATGTGGGGCTCCATCCCAGGACCCAGAGATCACGACCTGAGCTGAAGGCAGACGCTTAAATGAGGCCACCGAGGCATCCCATTGACCATTCCATTCTTGACACCTATAAGCCTTAGATATATATTAGGGTAGTAAGGATGAGCATACACATCTGTTCTGGGGCAGAATGTGAATAGAGCAAACTTAAACCCTAGGGCTGGAACACAGCATTTGGTATTTTAAAATGTCTCTCTATGAAATATTATTTAACCATTGAAATCTTGCATATTTTTCTGTGTCTTCTTAAAAATTTATTTATTATTGCCTGGCAATTTGATCTTTCAGGTTTCACTTTTATCTGTCATCTATATAGGATTCAAATGATATATTTATTTTGTATACAAGAACCTAGCTCATTTTTCAAAATTCTAATATCTAATCTGGACATTCTTTGGATGTTACAATGTGAAAGTTGATGAAGTTTGTGGCCACCTTATAAAAAATTATTATTGGGGTGCCTGGGTAGCTCAGTTGGTCCAGCCTCTGACTCTTGATTTCAGCTCAGGTCATGATCTCAGGGTCATGAGATCAAGCTCCGTGTTGGGCTCCACGCTCAGCAGGGAGTCTGCTTGGGATTTTCTCTCCCTCTCTTTCTTGTTCTCACTCTCCCTCTGCCCCTCCCCCCACCTGCATGCACTCATGTGCTCTCTTGTGCGCGCTCTCTAAAATAAATAAAAACTTTTTACTTTTTTTAAAAGATTTTATTTATTAGAGAGAGAGAGAGAAAGCACAAGCAGGAGCAGGGGAGAAGCAGGCTCCCCGCTGAGCAGGGAGCCCAATGCAGGGTTCATTCCCAAGACATTGGGATCATGATCTGAGCCAAGAGCAGACACTTAACGGACTGAGCCACCCAGGCACCCCTAAATAAAAATTAAAAAAAAATTTTTTTTTAAAGCCTGGGTGGCTCAGTGGGTTAACCCTCTGCCTTTGGCTCAGGTCATAATCTCAGGGTCCTGAGGTCAAGCCCTGCATCAGGCTCTCTGCTCAGTAGGGAGCTTGCTTCTCCCCTCTCTCTGCCTGCCTCTCGCCAGCTTGTGATCTCTCTCTCTGTCAAATAAATAAATAAAATCTTTTTAAAAATAAAATAATAAAAAATAAAATAAAATCATGATTACATAATGAAGGTTAGACAGTATTTTTCAAACTATAAGGTCTATAGAAATACAAGGAAAGAAGTCCTAGGTGATGAAAAGATTGCCATCAACCAAACTATCCTGTCCAATTTGGGTGACTTTCATTCATCATACAAAATTGAATTTTATATTTGATATTTATTGAATACTTATCATATACAAGGTATGAGGAAGTCAGAGATGAATGAGACGTAGTCCTTTCCTTCAAGAAGGTCACAGTGTAGCAGGAGGGATGGAAGGAGTGGCTTTAATATTCTATTTATGTGGAAGCCACTGACTTCATAGTCTACTATTCATTTATCACTTCAGTGTTTTTTCCTTCATTATTGCTTATGTTCTCACCCTTGTGATTCAAAGTACAGAAACCAACTCAATGTACTACAAGAATAAAGAGGGCCTATTTTCAGGTGTATTTTCTCTGTTATTTCTGTGGATTACTTTCCCTCTCTTCTCTATGCTGTCTGTGTTCTCTCACCACTGTTCCTGAGAATAGAATTTGATTGACTGAGACTTTCTTACACTATAGGCCAGATGTGTGTGGTTGCTGGACATTCTGTTGGATGGATTGCCTACCCTTGGGTTATGTTATCATCCAATCAGTTAATGTAACTATTAGTGCAGGACATGGCCACTAAAGCAGGAGGAGCATATGAAAACACTATAAATATGGCATAAGTAAAACAGACAAACACTTACCTCTCTAATATGCAAATTTGTCTCTTGAGGAGCCCATTTTTATTCCTATAAATGGACATGAGAATGAGCCATATAGAGGCATCTGGGTAGCTCAATACGTTAAGTGTCTGCCTTCCACTCAGGTCATGATCTCAGACTCCTGAGATCGAGTCCTGGTTTGGACTTACTACTCAGTGGGAAGTCTGCTTCTCCCTCTGCACTCTCTCTCTCAAATAAATAAATAAATAAATAAAATCTTTTAAATTTTTTTTAAAAAGAGAGAATAAGCCATATAAAATACTCTCTGCTGTAAGTTGAAGGCTAAAATAATCGTTTTTAAATAGTTTTAATTCTACCAAAATGAAGAAATTTAAGAAAACTATTGGGTGAAATACTGGGTAAACAGTATCAGGATTCTTTTTTTTCTCCTCACTGTTAACCAAAACACTTTAATTACTTTACAACTTTCATGTATGATATGAAGTCTGTAATTGCTTGAAATTCTCACCTGGCTCTTGTAAAGAGTGCAGGCTACACTTTCAGTCTTCATCATCAGAAAGGATACCTAGTTATTCATTGGCCCACTGGCAAGGATCTGGATATGGAAAGTGACCCAGCACAGGCTCCGAGTCATCCGCAAAATGCAAGGGAGTCCAAAACCACATGATAGTACTGAAGAACTCTGCCGGGGTCACCTGGGATCTGGTCAGCAGGGGAAACTGTGTCTATCATAGCTCGATATGCACACCACCGCCAGCAAGACTGACTCCACCACCTTCTGCTGCCATGGAGCCACCTCTCAGGAAAAGGCCTCCAAAGTGAACGAAAGACGCTGACATGTCAGCCTGCATCCCCACCACAGTCCCCAGGCCACCAATGTCAGGATTCTTTAAGTTTCAGTAAATATCAAGCAACATACTATCATGTGTAGGGAAACCTTCACCTAGCTCTTTTGCTAGTCTTGCTTTGGAATTGCAACTCCTTTGTATATAAACAGGAAATAGCTCTTCATTTGACAGTTTCGTGATTCCACTTCTAAAATAAGACAATGTTGTTTTTAATGAGACCAGCACAGATGAGAGGTAGAATAGAAAATATAAGTAGGTCAGGTAGGCAGTCTCCTATGGTGTATAATATTTTGAGAAATTCAAAATTATAGTGCTCCTCGCCACCCCACTAAAAAAATAGCATTTTAATTAGTCTGTTACAGGGCAGGAAATTCTTACCATTGCTTAAATTGCACTGTTGCCTTGTGCTGGTGGGGGAGTGGGTGGGGTTGTTCTTCTGCTCAAGAGAGAGAGAAAAAAGTAACTAATCAAGCCACTATACCCAGCTATTCATTATGTTTTCACAGAGGGCAGGTTCCAGAGAGAAAAGTACCTAAGACAGGTAAATTTGAAGGCAAGGTCAAAACAGAAAGATCTGTAACTGGGGCTTCTGGCAAAAAAAAAAAAAGGGGGGGTGGTAGTTAAAATAGGGTACGGTAGCAGAGAGCTTTAGAAAATGGGTTCCTCAGGGGCGCCTGGGTGGCTCAGTGGGTGAAAGCCTCTGCCTTTGCCCTAGGCCATGATCCCAGAGTCCTGGAATTGAGCCCTGCATTGGGCTCTCTGCTCAGCAGGGAGCCTGCTTCCTCCTCTCTCTCTCTGCCTGCCTCTCTGCCTACTTGTGATCTGTCTGTCAAATAAATAAAATTTAAAAAGAAAAAAAAAGATTAGAAAATGGGTACCTTGGGTGTTTGGAGGTGGACTGAGCCATAAGTGAGTGCCTAACAGGGGAAGCTTGAAGACTCACTTGATCTACTTTATAATGCCCTCTCCAGATCTGCTGAATCAGAATTTTCATTTTAATAGGATCACCAGGTGGTTCACGTGCACATTAAATTTGAGAAGTATTGCTTTAAGGGGTCTGCAGCCCACAAGGGCTCAAACAATCATTGACTTAAGCAGTTTTGGAAAAATATTAAATGGGAAAAAGCTGGGAATTGATCTCACAAAATTGTCTAATTAACTTCCTTCTCCCTTTATTTGAGAAATTTGCCTTTTAAGAAATAGTTCAGAAACTAAATCTCCTTCGCCTCTGCTTGAATCTTCCCAGATCACAAACCACAAACAATCCCCTTTTTTATTACAGGAGAAGTATAAGTTTAGGTGAATAAACATCAAAGATTCCGGTTAGAGTCCTCTTATGACCGTTAAGGAAATATGAAAACAAACAATAGACAAAAGCCCCCAAGAGACTTTGTTTAACTATCACTTTATCTTAGCACCTGTCATAGCTCATACATACCAGAGTGGGGTGGCAGGTGGGAGGTCATTAGTTTCAACCTTTGCAAGTCAGAACTCAAAATGCACAAATTTTTTTTAAAGCTTTGGAGAACAAAATATAGCCATTACTCTGACTTAAGACTCTAGCATTTAGGTATCTCAATTAGAAGTCAGCTTAGTTCCTTGGTCTTTTCTGAGCAAGTTGATCTAATGAAAGGGATCCCCCTTTTTCCCTAATAAGCAGACCAGCCACACCCATAAATGTGTGCCTGCTGGACCTGAAAAGAACTAGCCAGGCTGGAGTGAAAGCAGGAAGTGGACAATCTTTGAGGAAAGATTGGAAAGGTGCCTCTGCCTTGGAGCTGACCTTTCTTCAGTCTATTTTTGCTACCCTCAGGTTATTTCCTGGTAGTCCAAGCAGAGGGAAAGCAGGTAACTCTGGGAGAGGGGAGTAATATTATTTTATTGTTTTATAATTGATTTCTTACAGAAAATTAGTTCATTCCAAAGTGGGGGTTGTATGTGAATATCTTGAGGATTATCTTGGGATAAGTTCCATTTTCTTAGGGAAAACTTGATTCTACTGGGCTTTCCAGAGACTATATCAGACAATCTCAAAGTGAGCATTTGCCCATTCAATGTTCATGCAACAAACATTTCTTATATATTTACTTTCTAACAGATACTGTGTTATGTGTTGATGATATAGCAGTAAATAAGATGAACAAGCTCTTTGTCCTCATGGAATTTATATTCTGGTGGGAGGGAGAGATTTTTTTAAAAAGTAAAAATAGGGGCACCTGGGTGGCTCAGTGGGTTAAGGCCTCTGCCTTCGGCTCGGGTCATGATCTCAGGGTCCCGGGATCAAGCCCCATATCGGGCTCTCTGCTCAGCGGGGAGCCTGCTCCCCCCCCCCCCCCGTCTCTGCCTGCCTCTCTGCCTACTTGTGATCTCTGTCTGTAAATAAATTAATAAAATCTTAAAAAAAAGTAAAAATAAATCTAATAAATCTATTTTAGGTAGAGATGGGTGCTACAACAAAAACTGAAAGAGGTAAGGGAATGGAGAATGATGTGTGTGTGTGTGTGTGTGTGTGATGGAGGGGCTATTTTAGATAGGGTGATCGGGGAAAGCTTTTTTGAGGGGACAACATATGAGATGACACTTGTATGCTGAGAAGGGAACAGTCATGTTTCTTTGGGGTTCTAGACAGAAGGACTAATATGTATAAAGTACCCGAGATGGAAATGAGCTTGGTAAGCTAGACGAACAGAAAGAAGGCCAATATTATGAGTTGAGTTGTGTCTCAAAAAATTCATATGTTGAAGGCATAACCCCCAGTTAACCCAGCATGTGACCTTATTTAATGTAGTTAAGACGAAGTGGTCCTGGAGTACAGTGGGCTTTTGATACCATGTGACTGCTGTCCTAATAAAAAGGGAGAAATTCGAACCCAGACATGCACACACAGAGAACACCATATAAAGATGAAGGCAGAGATCAGGGCAATGCTTCTAGAAGCCAAGGAATACCCAATATTGCCCCCTCCCTCCCAAGACCCCAGGAGTTAGGGGGACAGGAATGGAACAGTTTCTTTTTCATAGCTCTTAGAAAGAGCAAACCCTGCCAATATCTTGATCTCAAACTTGTAGCCTACCAAAGTGTATGACAAAACATTTCTGCTGGTTAAGCCACTCATCGCACTTGGTTTTGGCAGCCCTAGCAAACTGATACAGCCAGCACTGCTGAGAAAAATCAGGAATAGGTATTAAGAGTGGAGGTCCAAGAGGTAAATAAAAGTCCTTGCAGGCCTTTGCAAATGTGTTGCAAATGGACCTAAACCTAGTGTTTTGGGTATATTGAGGTAACCTCTGAAGATTTGAGGTAGGTGAGGGCTGTAGATCACCTCCCATACAACCTCCTTACTCCTGTATATTATAAGGAAGGTAACTGCCAGGTGAAATTCTATGACATATACAGTTACTAGCAATTAGGAACTGAAACAGTCAGTACTTTGTCTCTGACCTTTAGGAACTCCAGCAAGTTCCTTCCATAAAGGAGTTACTGAAACAGATAGCTTCATCAAATGGTAGGTAACAGGATCTGCCTATCTCCTGGGTGAAGCAGGAAAATCTTCTCTTGAGTGGTATATATTAGTTATCTATTGCAGTGCTAAAAATTACCCCCCCAAATTTAGTGCCTTAAATCAACAAACATTTATTATCCCACATAGTTTCTATGTATCATGAATCTGGAAGCATCTTAGTTGGGTGATTCTGGCTGACAGTCTCTCATGAGGTTTGGAGTCAAGATGGTAGTCATCTGAAGGCTTGAATGGGCTAGGGTATATGCTTCTAAGGTGGTTCACTCATATGCCTAAAAAGTTAGTGTTAGGCATTGGCAGATCTCAGTTCCTTACCATATGTTATAGGAACATGAAAGTTCAGGGCAATGATCCAAGATAGGGTAAGACAGAAGCTGCAATATCTTTTCTAACCTAGCCTTGGAAGTCACACTCTGGCATTTCCATAATATCTTAGTGGTTACACAGTTGTCCCTACTCCGTGTGTGAAGGAACTACTCAAGGAAGGAAGCACTGTGGACCATCCGGCCAGCCGGCTACTACATAGCAGGATAGAGAACTCCACAGAGGTCAAGGCAAAGAGTTCCACTCTGAAGAGTGTAGAGCTGTTGGGCAGACTTGCCAGATTTTTAGACTCTCTTCATACAAGGGTGGTAGGACCTAGACATTATTTCTAGACACTCCACATATTTTTTTTAAAGATTTTATTTATTTATTTGTCAGAGAGGGAGGGAGAGAGTGAGCGAGCACAGACAGAGTGGCAGGCAGAGGTAGAGGGAGAAACAGGCTCTCCGCCAAGCAAGGAGCCCGATGTGGGACTCGATCCCAGGACGCTGGGATCATGACCTGAGCCGAAGGCAGCTGCTTAACCCACTGAGCCACCCAGGCATCCCGACCCTCCACATATTTTGAACACAATTCATTTCACCAGTGAAATAATGCTTTTTATATCTCTTACACTTATTAATAGAGTCTATGGTGCAAGATTTCCTTGGATCCTGTCGATAGAATTCAGGGGGACTGTGGACTTTGATGGGAAAAATTATGTCTTTATTTATTTTTTATTTATTTGACAGAAAGAGGAATCACAAGTAGGCAGAGAGAGAGGGGGAAGCAGGCTCCCTGAGGAGCAGATAGCCCAATGTGGGGCTTGATCCCAGGACCCTGAGATCATGACCTGGGCCGAAGGCAGAGGCTTAACCCACTGAGCCACCCAGGCACTCCTATGCCTTTATTTTTATCGATTTCTAACTGAATGTAGTCAACAAACTCCAGTCTTAATAGCAGTACCTGAGACTTTGTCATCAATACATATCAAAAATTTTTTCACATCACATTACAGCTGTTGTACATATCTCGAAAGTTCATTTATGTTCATCACTATTTCAAAACTATGGTAATTATTAGACCTACTGCTAGCTCTTGTTATTTGCTGGGTTAGCAAACAAGCATACGTATTAATATGTCAAAATTATATCTTTAATATTTTGACAATTGCTTTACAACACAATTGGTCTTAATTATAATCTTATGTGTTTTATCTTGTGCATTACAAACACGTCTCTCATTTTTCCAAAGAAGACATACAAATGGCCAACAGACGCATGAAAAAATGCTCAACATCACTCAGCATCAGAGAAATACAAATCAAAACCACAATGAGATACCACCTCATACCAGTCCAAATGGCTACAATTAACAAGTCAGGAAATGACAGATGTTGGCGAGGATGTGGAGAAAGGGAACCCTCCTACACTGTTGGTGGGAATGCAAGCTGGTACAGCCTCTCTGGAAAACAGTATGAAGGTTCCTCAGGACATTAAAAATAGAGCTACCCTTTGACCCAGCAACTGCACTATTGGTATTTACCCCAAAGATACAAATGTAGTGATCTCAAGGGGCACCTGCACCCCAGTGTTTATAGCAGCAATGTCTACAATAGTCAAACTATGGGAAGAGCCCAGGTTTCCATCAACAGATGGATAAAGAAGTTGTAGTGTACACACACACACACACACACACACACACACACGATGGAATATTATGCAGCCATCAAAAAGAATGAAATCTTGCCGTTTGCAATGACATGGATGGAACTAGAGGGTATTATGCTAAGTGAAATAAGGCAATCAGAAAAAGATAATTATCATATGATCTCATTCATGTGTGGAATTTGAGAAACAAAACAGAGGATCATAGGGGAAAAGAGGAAAAAGTAAAACAAGATGAAACCAGAGAAGGAGACAAACCATTAGAGAGACTCTTAACCATAGGAAATAAAGTGAGGGTTGCTGGAGGGGAGGGAGTTGGGTGAATGGGGTAACTGACTGATAGACGTTAAGGAGGGCATGTGATGTAATGAGCACTGGGTATTGTATAAGACTGATGAGTCACAGGCCTGTACCTCTGAAACCAATAATACATTACATGTTAATTAATTGAATTTAAATTTTAAAAGTAAAAATAAAATAAAAAGATGTCTCTGGAAGGGGTTCACCAGTTGGCCAAAGAGGCCCAATGGCACAAAGGAAGTTTAAATACTCCTGCTTTACCACAAGTTCAGATAGGAAAAGATGAACATCTGGGTGTAGCTGCCATTGGGCTAAAGACACCTGAGTAGGATCTTTTATCTTTTTTAAAGATTTTATTTATTTGTCAGAGAGAGCACAAGCAGGGAGAGCGGCAGGCAGAGGGAGAAGCAGGCTCCCGGCTCAGCAAGGAGCCCGATGTGGGACAATTCCAAGACCCTGGGATTCATGACCTGAGCAGAAGGCAGGCACAGAGCAGACTGAGTCACCCAGGTTGCCCCACGCATTCCCAGTAGAATCTTTTAAGTGCTAACTAACCACTCCTGAGTGTCTCTCCCTGAATAGGATAATTCAAATGTTAATTAACCACCCCCAGAGTGTGGATTAAAAGTAATTTACAATGAGTTCTGTAAATTGTTTATAAGTATGAAAAATGTTGCCTGTTTCTCCTCCACTCCAAAATATATATTAACATGTTTACCTGGAATGTATTTTAGTTATTTTTGTATATTGTAAGCTGAAGCCTGCACATTTTGTACCTTGTGCTTTCTCTTTCGCAGGACATATGCAGTGTGATCCAGTTGTTTTCCAGCATTTGTGCTGACCTAGGAATGTTGGTCATATCAAACATTAAATGTTAAAATGTCTGGGACACCTGGGTGGCTCAGTTGGTTAAGTGGCTGCCTTCTGCTCAGGTCATGATCCCGGGGTCCTGGGATCGAGTCCCACGTCTGGCTCCTTGCTCAGTGGGGAGCCTGCTTCTCCCTCTGCCTCTGCCTGCCACTCTGTCTGCCTGTGCTCTCTCTCTCCCTCTCTCTCTGACAAATAAATTTAAAAAAATGTTAAAATGTCTGCTCTTTTAATTAAAATTAACTTTTTAAAAAAGATGTATTTATTTGACAGAGAGCATAAGCAGCCAGAGCGGCAGGCAAAGGGAAAGGGAGAAGCAGACTCCTCGCTGAGCAGGGAGCCTGATATGGGGCTGGATCCCAGGACCCCAGGACCATGACTGGAGCCAGACGCAGACACTTAATCCACTGAGCCACCCAAGTGCCCCTAATTAAAATTAATTTTTAAATGTTTATAGGAATATGTGCTATAAGGTGATCTAAAATTTGTAGCATTTTTGTCATGAGCTATACTGTTCCTGATTACTGGAATGTAATAAAAATAGTTATGGTGACTATGATAGTGTGTTAAAAAAAACCCAAAATATATATTAAATCCACCCCTTCTTCCTACCTCAACTGCCCCCACCCAGACCAGTATTTCAAAAGGTCATTTTATAGCTTGATATCCCACTTCATTAAATCATTGATTCTATGAATCCACGAGGTCATAGATTGTAAGACCCATCATTCTTTTGTGCACCAAGAAATACTGCTTTCATTTAAGCTATGTCATGTCATTAATAGTACATTCACCCCAATTTTAGAGGTGATAAAATCTGAAAAAAAAGTATCTTCGAATAAATAAGGTATATTGCACAGCTGATACTGAAGTGTTTTGAAGTAAATCATAGACAATAGAAAACATTGCACATACACAATATAACATAGAAGGGAGTTTGAATTTTATTTTAAATGTGATAGAAAGCAGTTTTGAGCAGGGAAGTGTTTTCCATTTTCTAATAAGTACACTCTGGTACTGATGCAAAGGACAAATTTTGAGAGAGGGGGCTGTGACCAGAGTGGATTGTTTTAGGGTCAAGGCAGTGGAGGTAGGAAAAAAGGGTAGAGTCAGGACGTATTTTGAACAGAAGGAACCAGCAATGTTTATCCACACCGATAAATAATTTATACAACTCACTAAGCAAAAACAAAACATTGCTACAATATCCTAATAATTCCCAGAGTTGTTAATGGTTGTTTTGGCTTTTTTTCTTTTTTAAGGTTTGATTTATTTGAGAGAGAAATAGCGAGAGAGAGGACACGAGCCGGGGCTGCAGGGAGGGGGGTGGAGGGCGGCAGGGGGAGGGAGAAACAGGCTCTCCCCACAGAGCAGGGAGCCCCCGGAGCCCCGGAAGCAGGGCTCAATCCCAGGACACAGGAATCACAACCCCAGCCAAAGGGAGAGGCTCAACCCAATGAGCCACCCAGGAGCCACTGTTTTGGCATTTATTTTTTTAAGATTTTACCTATTTATTTGAGAGAGGTGAGGGAGAGGCAGGGGCAGACTCCCCGATGAACAGGGAGTACCACCCTGGACTTGATCTCAGGACCCCAGGATCATGACCTAAGCTGAATGACCTGAGCTGAAGGCAGATGCTTAACTGACTGAGCCACCCAGGTGCTCCTATTTTGACATTTATTAACTCGATACTGTGGGGTGTCTGTGACTTCCAGAAGCTCTGCCAATCCCTAATTAGCTGCAGCTAGTTCGACCTCCAGGTGCCAGGACTTCACTTGATTGTAAAGAAAGCAGCATATTAAATTAGGTAATCTTAGGACATGGCAACAGCAGCCCCTTGTGTTAGTCTTCCCCGGGAACATCGACATTCTGACATGGGTGTTTTGTTTTTATACACCTTTATTTAAATTGCACTTAGTGAGCAGACAGTGTAATATTAGTTTCAGCTGTACAACAGAGTGAGTCCACACTTCCATAGAACATCTGGTGTGCCTCACAATTGCGCTCCTTTAATCTGCATTAAAATACAAAATAAATATGTGTTTCAGTCTGCATGAGCTGCCTTCACAACACAGACTGGGTGGCTTAAACAACAGAAATTTCTCTTCTCACAATTCTGGAGGCTGGAAGTCGACAATTAAGGTGCCCTCAGGATTGGTTTCTGGTGAGAGCTCTTTGCCTGGCTTGCAGAGAGATGCCTTCTTCCTCTATCATCCTCATGTGGCCTTTCCTCTTTGCACACAGAAACAGGAAGTGAGAAAGAGAGCTAGAGGAGGAAGAGAGGGAAAGAGAGGGTAAGACAGGGAGAGAAAAAACCGTGGTGTCTCTTCCTCCTTTTTTTAGATTTTTATTTATTTATTCCAGAGAGAGCGTGCGCGCGCGCGCGCGCGAGAGAGAGAGAGAGAGAGAGAGAGAGCGCGCGCGTGCACACACACACACACACACACACACACATATGCATGAGTGGGGGAGGGGCGGGGGAGAGGCAGACTCCCCGCTAAGCAGGGACTCCCCCCCCAAATGTGGGCTTGATTCCAGGACCCTGGGATCATGACCTGAGCTGAAGGCAGAGGCTTAACCCACTGAGCCACCCAGTGCCCCTCTCTTCCTCCTCTTTTAAGGACACCAGCCCTACTGGATTAAGGTCCCATCCATATAATCTCCCTTAATGTTTTTACCTCCTTATAGGCCCTATCTTAAATACAGTTGCATTGGGGGAGCGATTAGGGCTACAACGTAGGATTCAGTTCATAGTATCACTCTTTAGAATATGTACTAGGGAAATAATGTGAAGTACAGAAAAAAGTTTATGAATCAAGAGGTTCATTGTTCATTGAAGCATTAGCTATAGTGCCTCCCACCAAAAGGAAACAGTCTGAATGCTCAATAGCAGAAAATAGTCAATTATAGTATACTACACAGTGGAACATTACGAGCTCTTTCAAAGAATGTAACAGGAAAAATGTATATGCTATAAGTTAATGGAGAAAAAAAACAAGCTACGGTATAATCACTGTTATGTAAAATTTGGCATGTAAAGACACCTGAAAGGAAACATAGCAACATATTAAGTGTGGCTATTGAGAAGTGAGTTTCTTTATGATTTTGTTTATTTTTACTGTTCTGAAGTTGCTAAAATTTTATAATGAGCATGCATTGCTTTTTTGTTTTATTTTTTTTAAAGATTTTATTTATTTACTTCACAGACAGAGATCACAAGTAGGCAAGAGAGGCAGGCAGGGAGAGAGAGGAGGAAGCAGGCTCCCCACGGAGCAGAGAGCCCGATGTGGGGCTTGATCCCAGGACCCTGGGATCATGACCTGAGCCGAAAGCAGAGGCTTTAACCCACTGAGCCACCCAGGCGCCCCATTTTTTTTGTTTTATTTTTATCAAAGTTCTACATTATAATTTATAGAGTTAAATAGTTCTGTGAGTTTTGTTATGAAAACAGTGCTCTCTTTTTCCTTCCCCATAATTTCCCTCTTCTCACAGGGGCAAAAGCTTTCAACTCTTTTAGCTGATTCTTTCAGTATTTATCTTGGTTCTCTAAATAATTATTTTATTGCTACTTTTTTAAGTTTCTGACATTGTCTATTGACCTACCTACCCACACACCCTGCTCCCCACCTCACCCAAAGACTCGTCCTCTCCCTATATTCTTCCAATATGGGCATGTCGTAATTTTGGTTGGACCACTATTCAGTGTTTATAGTTGGGCAAGTAAACATTATTCACAGCTGAGCCATGAAGTATCACAAATAACTTTTCTTTACTCACACAACTTAGTGTTTTTTCCTGGAGCTAATATTTGTTTTCTTTAAATAGTTTTGTATTTACTTAGTAGAAATTAAGTTTTAAACTCCTCATCAGTTACTTCCATCTCCTTAATGTGTTCAGGGGTATCAGAGACCACAGATATCTGTTCTGATCCTTTGTGACGTGAATGAGCTTGTCACCCTCTATTTCTTCCTGATGTACAGTTGTCATCCTCAAACCTCCCTTCACCATCATTCTGGAGCTTCTTTTTTGGCTCTTTTGCTGGATCCTTTCCCCAGTAAGTCAAACCTTTCCTCTTTCTTGGTTTTAAAATCTTGTTTTAACCAAGAGGTGCATGAGGATTAAAATTTTGGTAAACTTTGCTTGTCTGCAGAAGTCTTTATTCTATCCTTATACTTGATTGACAGCTTGGCTGGTATAGAACTCAAGGTTGAAAGTAATTATTCTTCAAAATTTTGAAAACATTTCTAATTATGTCCTAGTATACATTGTTAATATTACAAAATCCAAAGCCATTCTGATTCTTGATCCATTATATGTGACCTGTTTTTACCACTAGGAGCTTGTAGAATCTCCCTTTTAACCCAATGTGGACACATTTTATGAAGGTGTGTTTTGGTGTGGGTCCATTTTCATTGCTCATGGGATCTTTCAACCTGGAAATTCATGACCTTCAGTTTTGAGGGAACTTTCTGGAATTAATATATTAAAAACTTTATTCCCTTCATTTTGTTTTCTTCTCTCTGACTAGAACACCTATTATTCAGATACGGGACTTCTTTTTTTTCCTATATGATTTAAAATGCAAATGCATAAAACAATTATAAATCTATATTAAGCAAAACACAATGTGTAGAGATAATTTGTGACAATGACACCATAAAGAGGGGATGATGGGGCTGCATAGGAGCAGAGTTTTTGTATACTATTGAAACTCGCTTAGTATTAATTCAAACTTATTTGTTATAAAGATGATAATTGTAATCCCCAGGATAACTACTAAGAAAAAAACTAAAAAACAAAATACAGAAAAAGAAATGAGAAGAGAATCAGATAGGTGTACTATAAAATATCAAACACAATATCCATAAAGTAAATGGAATAAACTCACCAATTAAAAGGTAGTGATTGGCAGAGTGGATAAAAAAAAAAACATGATCCAACTATATGTTGTTTACAAGAGACTCACTTTATTTGTTTTTCCAAGTAGGCTCCACACTCAGCACAGAGCCTAACACGGGGCTTGAATTCACAAACCTGAGAACTCACAAGACCTGAACCAAGATCAAGAGTTGGATACTCAACCAACTGAGCCACCCAGGCACCCCACAAGAGACTCACTTTAAGTTAGAAGACACAAATTGGTTAAAATAAAAAGGATGGAAAAATATTTCACTCTAATAATTACAAAATGATTGCTGGGAAGGCTAGACTAATATTAGACAAAAAGACTTTAAGATCAACAATTGCTACAAGGGGCGCCTGGGTGGCTCAGTGGGTTAAGCCTCTGCCTTTGATTCGGGTCATGATCCCAGGGTCCTGGGATCGAGCCCTCATCGGGCTCTCTACTCAGCAGGGAACCTGCTTCCTCCTCTCTCTTTGCCTGCCTCTCTGCCTACTTGTGATCTCTATCAAAGAAATAAATAAAATCTTTTAAAAAAATTGCTACAAGACACAAAGAACATTATATATTAACAAAGTGGTTGGCCCATCTAGAAGATATGAAACTTATAAACCTTTATGCACTAACAACAGAGCCCTCAAAATATATGAAGCGAAAACTAACATAATGGAAGGGAAAAATAGATAGTTCTACAATAATAGTTGGAGACTTCAACTGGCGCCTCCTGACAGTGCACGGGAGAAGAATGAGGCACAAACAAGTCAGCTGCAAGAGAATGGGAGCAGCGACGAAGTAGAAAAGACTGTCGCCCCGAACAACTCCTCAGTCTCATATTTATTAGAAAGTGAGTAACAACCAACAAAGAAGCCAGTAGATTACACATTGACCATGAGTCGTGTAGATACGTAAGAAGAAAGGCAAACCATGTCTGGTCACGTAGTACATGACCTACAGTGAGCAAGCCCAAACTGAAGGATTGTCGGACTGACTGCTGATGCTCTCCGGGGAAGGGGAGATAACGGGAAAATGAAGCAGGCGGCGTTCGGCCCTAAGCGAGCCGGGCATCCCCAGCTGCTCGGCTTCAAGGATGTTTATCGTCCTCTCCCCCCAGAGGCCTGTTGCCAGTGCATGTGTCTCTTAAGGCTATATCTAAGCATGCTTGGTAACTAGTATAATTTCTCATGGGTTATATTTTAAGCAGTACGTTGGTCTGAGGGACGGTTACATTCAATACCCCACTTTTACTAATGGGAAGAACTAGACAGGAGATCAGTAAAGAAACAGAGGACTTAAACAACATTAAACCTCTGAGAAATATATAGAACATCCACTCGACAACAATAGAATACACATTCTTCAGAAGTACACATTTTTCAGAATAGGTCATATGTGAGGCCACAAAACAAGTCTCAATAAATTTTAAATGATCAAAATCATACAAAATATCTTATCTAATTAGATGTGGAACTAGAAGTTATAAAAAAAGGAAAATGGGAAAATTGATAAATATTTGGAAATTAAACAACACACTCTTTTTTTTAGTTTATCTATTTGTCAGAGAGAGAGGGAGAGAGAGTGAGCGAGCACAGGCAGACAGAGTGGCAGGCAGAGGCAGAGGGAGAAGCAGGCTCCCCGCTGAGCAAGGAGCCCGATGTGGGACTCGATCCCAGGACGCCGGGATCATGACCTGAGCCAAAGGCAGCCGCTTACCCAACTGAGCCACCCAGGCATCCCTAAACAACACTCTTAAACAACCAATAGGTCAAAGAGAAATTACAAGTGAAATCTGAAAACACTTTGAGACAAATGAAAATTAAAATATAATCTACCCAGACTTATGGAATGCAGGAAATACAATGCAAAGAGGGAAAATTATAGCTGTAAATAATTATATTTTTAAAAAGAAGATTCTGGGGTCCCTGAGTGGCTCAGTCATTAAGCGTCTGCCTTCCACTCAGGTCATGATCCCAGGGTCCTGGGATCAAGCCCTGCATCAGGCTCCCTGCTCAGGAGGCCTGCTTCTCCCTCTCCCACTCCCCCTGTTTATGTTCCCTCTCTCACAGTCTCTGTCAAACAAATAAATAAAATCTTTTTTAAAAAAGTTTCTAAATCAATAACCTTAACTTTACACCTTAAGGAACTAGAAAAAGAAGAGCAAGTTAAACCTAAAGTTAATAGAAGGAAGGAAATAATAAATATTAGAGTGAAAACAAAATAGAGAACAGAGAAACAATGAAGGGGATTGACAAGATCAAAAGTTGGCTCTTTTAAAACAACAAAATTGCCAAGCCTTCAGGCTAGACTGACAAAAATTTTAAAAAAAAGCTAAGAGAGAGGGTTCAAATCACTAAAATCACAAGTTAAAGTGGGGACATTACAACCAACTATATAGAAAATTGAAAAAATTGTAAGTGTATTCAATGAACAATTGTATGCAACAAATTAGATAACATAGATGAAATGGACAAGTTCCTAGAAACACACAAACTACCAAAACTGACTCAAAATGCTATAGGAAATATGAACATACCTATAACAAGTAAAGATATTGAATCAGTAATCAAAATCCTCCCAACAAAGAAAAGACCTGGACCAAACTGTCATAAACCTGAGAATGCTAAGGGAGATGTGACAGTTAAATGTTATGTGGTATCCTGGGTGGGATCCTGGGACAGTAAAGGACATTAGGAAAAAGCTACTGAAATCTGAATAAACTATGGAGTTTAATTCATAACAGTATACTAATATTGGTTTCTTAGTTGTGAAAAATGTATCATAGCACTGTAAGATGTTAAGAAGACAGGAAAATAAGTGAGGGTATATGAGAACTCTGTATTATCTTTGCAACTTTTTGTAAGTCTAAAATTGGTCTAAAATAAAAACTTTCTTGAAAAATGACTGCATTGGATTGAAGCATATCAAACATATAAAAATATATGCGTTCATAATGATGCTAAGAGCAAGAAACCTTTGTTAATCATTACTGGAGATTGCTAAGACATCAACTTACTACTCAGAACATTGATAAAGAGGGAAAAATGCAGCACTTATCCTGCCTTTCCCATATGAATTGTGTCTCAAATTAAGCAACAGCTGATGAGAGGGAATTCTTAATTATAGAAGAATTCCAGCTAATAAACATGGAAGAAACGTTAGCATTAGAAAAATCATTTTACAATTCCATAATAAAATAGCGGATCTAGGTGATGATTATTAGGTAAAAGTTTGATGGAAATCTTTAGAATGGGGAGATAAGCTGGCATCATCTGAACTCTACTGACCAATTTTAGCATCAGTCAAAATGAGATATGCAGACATAATGAACTTCATGGGATGCAGGAGGAAGTAAATAGCACCATCCATCAGGTATCATGTCTAAAAATTGACACTGATTCTACTCAAACCTCTCGATCTATTGGTTCATAGGACATACCGGGGACAGAGGAGCAAGTCAAACAATATCATAAGGAAGCAGTTGGCTAAATCCAGAGTGCAGGACAGTCTACAGAAAAAATGACCCAGTTTCTTCAACAACTCAGTGACAAAAAAGGAGGGGTAGTGGACGATTATAAAATAAGAGAGACTTAAAAAATCAATTAACCAAGTGCAGTGGGTGGATCTTGTTCAGATCCTGATCTGAATAAGTCAGCTGTAGAAAGACATCTTGAAAACAATTGAGAAAATTTGAATATGAACTACGAATTAAGAAATTAGGGGCGCCTGGGTGGCTCAGTCAGTTAACCATCTGCCTTCGGCCCAGGTCATGATCCCAGGGTCCTGGGACAGAGTTCCACCTCGGGCTCCCTGCTCGATGGGGACCCTGCTTCTCCCTCTCCCTCTGCCTGCCTCTCCCCCTGCTTGTGTTCTCTCGCTCTCTCTGTCAAATACATAAATAAAATCTTTTTTAAAAAGGAATTAAGAAATTAGTATCCATCTTGTTGAATATGATGATAGCATAGTGATTCTGTGTATTTCTTGATGTCCTTTCCAGTTATAGATTGCATGCCAAAGTAAGTATTGTAAAATTTTCCTTAAAATCCTCCAGCCAAATTGTGCAGCCACTGTGAAAAACTGTGTGGAGATTGCTCAGAAAATTAAAAATAGAATTATGGGGGCACCTGGGTGACTCAGTGGGTTAAAGCCTCTGCCTTCCGCTCGGGTCATGGTCTCAGGGTCCTGGGATAGAGCCCCGCATCGGGCTCTCTGCTCGGCAGGGAGCCTGCTTCCCCTTCTCTCTCTGCCTGCCTCTCTGCCTACTTGTGATCTGTCAAATAAATAAATAAAATCTTTAAAAATAAAATAAAATAAAAATAGAATTATGATATGATCCCACTACTGGGTATTTACCCAAAGAAAACAGAAACACTGATTCAAAAAGATATATGCACTCCAATATTTATTGCAGCATTATTTACAATAGCCAACATATGGAAGTAACCCAAGTGTCCAACTATAGATGAATGGATAAGGATATGGTATGTATATATACCACATACATGTATACATGCAGATGTGGTATATATACATACATGTATATGTAGCACACACACAAACATGTATACGCAATGGAATATTACTCAACAATAAGAAGATGACATCTTGCCATTTGCAACAACATGGATGGATCCAGAGGGTGTAATGCTAAGTGAAATAAGTTAGAGAAAGACAAATACCATATGCTTTTTATATGTGGAATTTAAGAAAATAAAACAAATGAACAAAGGGAAAAAAGACAAATTTCAGACTCTTAAGTGCAGAGAACAAACTGGTGGTTGTCAGAGGGGAGATGGGTGAGGAAAGGGGTAAAATAGATAAAGGCGATTAAGACCTGTAATGTATGGAAATGTTGAATCATTATATTGTACACCTGAAACTCATAGAACACTTCTTATTAATTATACCTCAATAAAAAATAATAATCAAAAAAACAAAATACAGTCCTCCAGCCAGTTGAAAAAAGATTGGAGGCTAGCTAAAATAAGAATGGCAAAATGATAATTGTTGAAGCTGGGTGATGGTACATGGCACATGGTTTGAACATTTTCATAAGAGAGAGGTGTGTTGTTGTTGTTGTTGTTGTTGTTATTTAAATCTGAATTAGAGTTATGAACCCTGGCTTCCATTCTGATTTGTCCTTAATTAGCTATGTGATCCTGGCCAAGTCACTTCATTACAGTACCTCAACTCTCTCATAATACAGAAATAATAACTGATTAAAATGTATCATGTCTGCCACATACTAGAATTATTCCGAGTAGTACAAATGAACAAAAAAACCCTGTATCTATCCTACCTATTCTTCTACCTATTCTCAAGGCATCAGGGTGGGGGACGAGAAGGAGGAGAGGAAACAGGGCTCTTGGAAATGAAGAATATTCTAAAGAAGAAAATTGTCACCTCTAATTCCACCATGTAGAAATAACAAATTAAGGCCTTAGTGTATATTTGACACCTTCTAGACATTTTTGTCTGAAAACGGATCCATGTCTTTAAAACAAAAAGACATTTTAACAATACTGCATGTGTTCTTTCATGGCCTGTTTTTGTTTTGTTCAGTTTGTTTGTCTTTGTGTGTGTGTGTACCATTATATCCTTTGGGTAATCATACTAAAGTACATCAAAACATTGTAGATATAAAACATGACCTAGTTTAGTGCCGTTTTCTTCCCACAGCTGTTTCATTAACCACAACCAGCCTTTTAATGAATATGTACCACATGTGCCAAAGGAATGGTCATCTCTGGTTTGAACTCTTGCAGCTGGTTTCCTGGCTTCTAGTTTTGCCCTACTCTAATCCATCCTTCACACAAACACCGAACTGATCTTCGTGAAATACCTCTATGTCACCACAATGCTCAAAAACCTTCTAAAGGTTGTGTCCCCTATGATTCCATTTATATGAAAGCCTCAAAAAGACAAAACTATAGGGACAGAGAACAGATCAGTGGTTGCCAGGGGCTGGGGGTGTTGGGAGGGTGTGACTGGCTGTTCAGTGAACATATATGTCCATGTGAATCTTGATACCTGTGTGTCTTTGCTTATAATGGTCCCTCTGCTAAAATGCATCCCCATCCACTACCAATGGCAACCCTACTTGTCTTTCAAGGCTTAGTTCAAATCTCCCATCCTCTGCAGACCTTTCCTCAGCTCCTCAATCAGAACTGAAGCTCTCTTTCCTCAGTGTTCCCACAGCGCTTTGCTTAGAAACATAGCCTGACACCACCAGGTATTACAGGGAAAGTCCAAGCAGAAGCAGACTCCAATGAATAGGCAATAAAACCCCAAACCTCACACAGAAGTATTCACTTAGCGTCAAGCATATGCATTCCTTCTTTCCTTTCCTCGGTGCCCAATGACTCACTGGTTTCCAGGCCAGGCTACACCTGTAGATTTTAGATGTTCCCTGTTATTTACTTCCTCATCATTCAAATCCCATCTTCAACTTCATTCTCAAATACTCTTTTCTTCTCTGGCACTGAATTCCTGGCTTGGCCCCAAGCACATGATTCTTCCATGCCACTCCCAGGGATGGCCTAGTTTTCTGACCTATGCCTGTTCAATCCTACTCTCCTGGCTGGAAGACAAGGGAGCTTGCCTAACAGGTGTGGGTACCTGGGGCTGAGGCTGGTGAGAGGAATGTCTCATTGGCAAGCAAGCCAATCCAATGGGGAAGAGCAAATTGGAGAGCCAGATGAGGCAGGCAGAGGTTGAGTAAACCAGAAAATCAGAGCCAAACAAATTATGTCAAGAAAACCAGGAGGGACTAGAGCCTAAAGCCAAGAATATGAGCACATATGGATGGCTGGGAACTATATTAGAGCAGGCTAAGCCACAGGCTAGTTGGGTAAATATTAGAGATAGGGGACCTTTGCCTGTTCCCTACTGTTATATGTGAATGCACCTGCCCCACTTAAAGAGCCAAAAAGGAGTATAAATACCCACCTTCTTCGGTCCTACCCAGTCCAGACCATGCGACCCAACATCTATGGGAGGCAGTGTGGTAGACTGGAAAGAATATAAGCTTTGGAATCAGAAAGACCAGAGATTAAATTCTGGCTCTTTCCCCTTATTAGTTATGTGACCTTGGGTAGTCAGCTTCAGTTTCTTCATCTGAAAAATGGAGAAAGCATCTACCTCAGAGGATCATGATGATGATGAAATGAAATTGTGTAAATGAACCAATATAGACCTTCATATCTAATAAGCACTCAAGAAGCCCATGTCTTTCAAGGGCACCTATCATAATTTGCCTCATATTTCTAGTTAGTTGTATGCAATACATGTCTTTCTCTCCAATCAGATCTTAAATTTGAAGGCAGACACTGTGTGTGAATCATTTTTTACATGTATTTGTTTTTTAAATATATTTTCTGATTGCAAATACCATGTAAACTCATACAAAATTTAAGTATTGCAAACTATCTAACAGAGAAGAAATCCCCCCTCAAACCACACCCCCCCCAACCAGAGTGCTGCTGTAAAGAATTTGGAGCATTTTTCTCTGGCTCCCCCAACTACCATATTGTTTGTTTTGTTTTTACAAAAATAGGATCACTGTTAAAATATGATTCTCGGAATGTGTTTTTTTTTTAAGTTTCATCCAAATAGAGAGTGAGCATGTGTCAAAGTTTAATTTTATCTCACAAAGGAGGAAACCAGCAAGATGGTAAAGTTAACTCAAAAGAGGATATGAGGACTGGTATTTTATAGTCAGTTTAAAAACAAAGAAATGTTAAAATAATACTAAAATCATATTGCTAAGTTAGAATTAAAGCTGATTAATGTCCTACAGGGCACTAAGAACCAACATCATGCTTTAGGTGTATAGAAAATCTTGTTGAATTTTGTCAATTTTATAGATTTGTAAAATGACTGAACGCTAATCACTTGTGCCAAATTATAATTCTCTAGATGTAGACAGGCAGATGACCCTCAGGCCTGTTAGAAAATGCTCTTAAGGTGACATTAAAGCATCAAGTAATCTTTTCCCTTTGTATTAGTTTCTTAGTGCTGTTATAATAAATCATCACAAACTGTTGTGGCTTAAAAAACACATATTTATTGTCTCACAGCTCTGGAGGTCAGAAGTCCAAAATCAGTTCCACTGGGCTGAAATCAAGGTGTTGGCAGGGACCTGCTCCTTCTGGACACTCTCCAGGAGTATCTGTTTCCTTGTGTTTTATAGCTTCTAGAGATGCATTTGTCTGTGGCCCCTTCCTCCATCTTTAAAGCCAACAGTGTAACATCTTCAATATCCCTGTTTCCACCTTCACATCAACTTCTCTCTCATGAGGACCTTTATGATTACATCCAACACACCCACATAATTCAGGGTAATCTCTCCATCTCAAGGTCAGCTGATTAACAACCTCAATTCCCTCACTTAAGTCCCCCTTACCACAGAACATAACACATTCACAAATTCTGAGGATTAGACGTGGAGATCTAGAGGGTGACACTATTCTTCCTATGACACTCTTGTTTCCAGGTTTTCAATAATTCTTCATAATCTCATCCTATACATTTTGTTTTTCAACTTGCTTTTTTTTCACCAGTCTTTTCACTTAGCACATACTGTATACATCTACCCTATTTTTTTTTAGTAGACACACAATGCTACATTAGTTTCAGGTGTACAATATTATGCTTTGTTCACAAGTGTAGAATCCA
Organism: Mellivora capensis; assembly: GCA_004024625.1. Taxonomy (NCBI): domain Eukaryota; kingdom Metazoa; phylum Chordata; class Mammalia; order Carnivora; family Mustelidae; genus Mellivora; species Mellivora capensis. The sequence goes on from PISX010009588.1 coordinate 26,474, forward strand.
TCTGTCATCATACATCACTATTGCAATATTATTGGCTTATTCCCTATGCTGTACCTCTTATTCCATGACCTTCATTCTGTAACTGGAAGTCTGTATCTCCTTTTCCCCTTCATCCTTTAGCCCAATCCCCACTTCCTTCCCTTCTGGCAACCATTAGGGTTTTTTTTCATTATTTATAGGTCTGATTTTGCATTTTGCTTATGCATTTTTTAGATTACACTTATGAGTGGAATAATATGGTATTTTTCCTAGTTTGATTTATTTCACTTAGCATAATACCCTCTAGGCCCATGTTGTTGCAAATGGCATGATCTCATCCTTTTTATGGTCACATAATATTCCATCACGCACACACACACCCCTTCCCTTATCCATTCATCCATTGATGGACACCTAGGTTGCTTCCATATTTTGGCTATTGTAAATAATGCTATAATAAACATAGGGGTACATATATCTTTTTAATGGATGGACAGTATTCCAATAATAGAAATACCAGAATTTAATCATTTCCTTATAGGTGGAGATTTAAGTTGTTACCAACTTTTCACTGTTACAAACTGTGCCATAATAAACATTCCTGTGCACATCTCTTTGCATAAGTGTCTCTATGTTGCCATAGGAAAAATTCCTAGAGGTTAAAATTCTGAGACAAAAAGTATGCCCATTTAATTTTGACAAATACTGACAATGCCTTCCAAAAACTTGCACCAATATTTTGCTCTCATACCAGTGATGACAACCAGTGGCTATTTATCTCCAATATCACTGAAATTCAATATTTGGAATTTTCTTTTGAGTCTTTCAGCATCTATAAAGCACTCTGAAATATCCATGTAGGTTTTCCTGGCACAAAATGAGTTTAATAATTGTTTAATAAATTAAAGGTTAGAACATTGCAAATTCATATGTACAGCTCAGAGGGCTTGTCCCAACAATGATACAATGGTAACAGGTATGAATCGATGCTCTTTGCATATAGTACAGTGCTATTCAGATGTTATTTTCTCTATACATGAAAGTATATCGTTTTCACACTTAGTTCCCATAGCTCACACAGGTTGACCTTGCTACTTCCCAGTTTCACATGGTGTGTGCTTTGTTGCCAAGGCTCATATCATACTTTCACTTTGCATCCCAGAGGCTCTAAGACCTAAAGTGTATGACTAATGGTGCTGGCCCTTCAAGAGGAAAGGCATAAGATTCTGCACGCACATGTGTGTCCCCTGAAGATAGTAATGAAACCCAATAGCAAAAGTTTCATAGAATGCAGATCCCCACTCTTGGGTAGGTAAATATTTCGGAGGGTCCAGAGTCCTCTGCTTTTATACTAAAGGACTTTTCAGAAACGGAACTCCACAGGTTTGGGTTTTGTTTGTTTAACATTTTCTTTTTAAGTAATCTCTACACCCAACAAGGGGCTCGAATTCACATCCCCAAGATCAAAAACTGCAGGCTCCACGGACTGAGCCAGCAAGGCACCCTGGAACTCCCCAGGTTTAGATGGAATGTCCTCGTGAATGTTCTACCCTTCAGCTGCTCACACCACCCTACCCTGGAAGTAGCAATCAACTCTGAATGCTGAGGACCATGACCTAGAGAGGTGTAGGCAGGAGCAGGCTAGCTGAAAGAGCACTGAATGTTGACTTAGGCTCTCAGGACTGTGACAGTTGGGGGAAGGTCATTATTCTTCCACATCCTTATCCTGTGGCCTGCTTTAGAATCAGGAGTCAGCTTCTCAAGAGGAGTAAGGGCAGTGTTGCTAAGAGAAAGTATAAGAGAGTCAGCTTCAGCACTCCCCTGCTGTGATTGGTTGTTTGGGGTGTTGAGGGGGGGAGAAGATTCATACAAACCTGGGTAGTAATTGCTCCCTCCAGTTTTATTCCCACGAACAGGGTCTGGAAGCTGTGTGTTCAAGAACACACAGGAGACAAAATCCTGAAACTAGAAAGGAAATGTGTCTATCTACCACTCTCCCCCACCTTATCCCCCCATAAATACATATAAACATTAAATATAAGTATATGTGAACATTAAGTAACATCAACCTATAAGTACAGGTGAAAACATACTCCATTTTCATCCCAGGCCATTTAGGACTTGACCTTTTTCTCTTGAGTAAATCCAGTGATGCCCCTTGATTACAGCCCAGAAAAGATTCCTGGAATCACTAACATAATAAACTAACTCCACAAAGGACCTAAGAGGATTTAGAGGCTTGTTTCATGATGAAGAGTGTGAGCTCCGGAGCCTCAGTGCCTAAGACTGAATCCTGGCTCTGATAACTAGCTGTGACTTTGGGCAGGTCACATCACTGTTCTATGCCTTAGAATCTTCATCTGTAAAATGGGGGATAATAGTACCTACCTTATAAGGGATTGTTCTGAGAACTGAATGAAATAATGCATATAAAGCACCATGCCAGGCATATAGTAAATGCTTATAAATATCAACTACTATTTAATTCTCCTAGAGTACTTCCCAGTTCTAGGCCCCAAAGTCTTTAAACATTTATGGAACAAATGAAATTGACAACTATGAGTTTATTTGATACATTTCCTTAACATGGTCATTTCCAGGTACTTAGCCTACTGAATTTCCAATAAGGGGGCGGGGGGGGGGCAGAGGGGGGACTGTGGTTACAACAGCCTCTCTTTCCCCCCACACTTCATGGTTCTGCCTTCCTTTTCTAAGACCCATTTCCTGGCCCCATCTCTGCCTCCTCTCCCAGGAAGGCTGGCCCCTACACAACTACCCTGCGTCACTTTAAGATTTCAAAGGGTAGAAAGAAAGTAGTCAAAGAGGTGTTTGCAGATGGGAGCACTTCCCTTGCCCATCCACCATATTTTGAAATTTCTCCTTTTCCTGTGTATCTAGAAGGCTGTTGTGGAACAGAAAGGCCACCACATGGAGGTTCTGAGAGTTCATTTGCATAAGGTATCACTAGACTCTCTTCTCCTTGGGTAAGGGCAGCAGGTTTTTCAGGTCCGAAAACTGTCCCACACCCCTCACCCTGAACTCCCTGCATTCCAGAGTTATTAAGTCACAGTGTCTGGGGAGGGTATGTGGGAAAAAATATGCCTGGTCTAGTACCAAGGCACATGTTTCTGCCCTGTGTATCTCCGTTCTAGCTCTAATTGGCCTGCCTGGCTTAGTGTGTGCCTTAAGTAGCTGACTCACATGGCTTTTATGGGCCAAATTATAGTTCCACGCTGCTTCTGATTTTAATAGAAGGGAATATTAACCAGTAGAGAGAAATTATTGTTTGAATTCCAAAAAGGCAGGGTGTTATTCTGGAGGCCTAATACATTCTTTCAAATTCACCTTAAATAACATAGTCAGAAGATAGGAGTGTGAGCGTTTTCAGACACCAACCTAACTAAGTCTCTCCATCAAAGATAAAATGAGGGAGTTGGATTGACAGAGAAAGTATTCACTGCTCCAAAGCAAGTCACTTGACTCTCCCCCCCAATTAACGATTCAATCCTTTTGGCCACCAAACAGTGGCTGAAGATGGGAAACCACACTAGACATGCCAGGAAATAGGACTATTCTAGCTAACAGCCCTGCTACTTCAAAGAGGGAGCTCTTCACCATAAACTCCTGACACTGGATAAGAGGAAGGGATAAGGCTAAAGATAAACTCTTAACATGATATCATGAGTAAAACTGGATGGGGACAAGAAACTTTAGGTCAGATCCTTCACAATTTCTCAAAACATTGTGGCAGCAACTGTTAGTACAGACCGCTAGGAATTCTCTACTTTCCTGGTCTGTAAGGGGTAAGCATTAGGTAAATGCTGGGATACTAGGTCCCAATAGGCAGTGGCCATACTAACCTCAATTCCTTGGTTACCTTAGAGGCATCTGAACTGATATCCCCATCAAAATACCCATGGATATGAGATTCATGAGAAAAGGAGATATGCATTCATTCATTGGGAGTGTGGGAATGAGCAGAAGATTGATAAACATTTCCTTATTAGAAAATAAAACCCGGTGGTCAAAACCCAGTACCAATGATGAGTTAATGTGATCTGGTTTCCCTCCTCTGTCTTCACTCTACCTTGGAGTATTAGCTGCCACGAAAACCCCAAACAGCAGGAAGGTAATAGCCCAACTATTATTACCCTCTCTCTCCCGGGGTGGGGGGTGGGGGGAGCCAGCAAAATACTCGGAAGAGTAGGAGACACAAAGCAATCTTCATTTCTTCCATACATTAGAAAAATTTTCAATTACAACTCCACTTCTCTGAAATTTATCTCAAGTAGTAAACTGCCATGAGCACAGAAAAACCAGTTTGGAGGGAATTCCTGATAACGAGGCAGGAAGTGAGAGATTTTACTCAACCACTCCATTCCACAAGCTGGATGCCCCTGCAGGTCCCTGAGAAAGAGTCATTCTGGATTATGCCCTGAAGGAATCCTACTCCACACTCCCTCCTGGGAGTGTGCCTAGGAAGGGTTGCTTGAAAAGAGAGGTCTTTGATTACTATGATCACTACTAAAATCCTAATGCTAAGCTAACTTGTTTGGGGAGCAGCTCTTTTAATAGTGGGGGTTTTCTTCTTAAACCAGAGTTTCTCAGTGGAATTAAAAAAAATAAAACCCAGCCATGCTTACAGTTATAATTCCACCTTAATCAGCCAGTTTCCTGGGAGGTACCCATAATCAACAAATTGTCACATCTCTGATCAGTCAGTATATATTCTGGTGGAATTCTGGGCCTTCGTCCCAGCCCTAGGAAAGCTCTGTAATGCTGTGGAGTGAACGAGCAGATCACACCGAGAGAGAGCTTAAGGTGCTTGGAGGTAAATTATCCCCTTGGGCAGCCAAACAGCTGCCCTGGGTGGGAGGGCAGCGGTTCACAGTATCTCTGAACCTTCTTGGTATATTGTTAGCTACCCTGGGTTTCCAAACATAGCAGTCAGTCTTAAAGAAATAAAACCTATTTGGGAGTTGCTCTTTGTTCTTAGAGGCTTACCAGAAATTTCAAGAAAATGTTCCGGTGGGTACTCACCTATGAGCCTCATCCTCTCCTTCAATTTCAAAGTTGCTCTTGGCCACCCCCAGCCTATACCGAAGGACCCAGAAGATAGAATCTCAGACAATGCTTTGCCTTGCTTGGGCATCACAGGGTAGCTCTGAGTTCTCAATCCTGCCCCGAAGGTGCCGGCGGCAGCAGACACAATGGAGGTAGTCCACTACATTGTGGGTAAAGAGTGAGCGCAATGGGTGCAAGTATTGGAAGAAAAGGAGCATGAAGCCAATGGAAATCAGATAAGCAATGATGAGCTGCAAAGCAATCAAGGAATGACAGTAATCCAGCAACACTTTCACTCCAAAGAAGTTAAAAACCAAAACCATGACCACGTTCTCTACGAACCTCACACTATAGTGTAGGCCCATATGCCCCCAGTTCTGGCCTTTGTCAACAAGGTCCCTGTCTGCCAATTTCAGCTGCAAAGCTGACCAGCAAGAGAAGTTGATGCCTGCATAGAGAACGGTGATGGAGATCAGCACCACCAGGGTGCCGACCCGGCTGAAATTTTTCTCAATATTATTGGGCATCTGGGCACCACTCCTCCAGAACTTAACCCAGGGCTCAAAGAGGATGATCAGGAAGTTAAGCAGTAAGAATGGCACAGCTTTCAGTTTCAAGGTAGCTGAGAAGAGCACCAGAATCACGAGGCGGGAAGTGATCTCCAATGTCCGCCAAATGGTGATGCAGAGGACTTCTAATGGCCCGAGGCGAATCTTGTATTCATCATACTTGATCTGGATAGCCAACATATTGCAGAGGGTAGCCCCATAGGTGACAGAGATCAGGGAAAAAACCATTAGCACAACTGTAAGAAAAAAATAACAGAAAAAATAGACAATCAGACTATGTTAACAAAGCCTGAACTCAGACCCAGAGGTCCACAGAGATGATAAGTGAGGCTTGAGGGCCCAGTTAAGAACAAATTCACGTATGAACATAGCTATGTTGGCACAGCACACAGTATGCACAGGAAAAAAATGGAAAGAAATAACCTAAAATATATTTTTTATGATGAGGATTATATCAGTTTTTAAAATCTTTTTTTCTATATTTCTCTATTTTCTAAGTTTCCCACAAGGAACATACATTGTAATACTTCAATAATCATATAAACACACAAAATGAACTTTTTAAGAAGAGTAGACCTCAGAACTAGCACTGAGAGGTCACTAACACAAGAAGAGCGCATATAAAGGGATAGGGCAGCACCCACTGCATGAAATAGGCTTCTGAGCAAACAATGAAGGAGGCAGAAGGAATTCTCAAAAAATCCAGTCCTAGGAAATTCATAGGTAATGCTTTGGTTACAGAAGCCCCTTCTTTGACATGTATCTTCTTTAAGGAACAAATCTTGTATGTACTTCTAGAATGTGTCAGAATGTATACTGGAAATTCTATGAAGGCAAAAAAGGACGTCTATTTTGTTCCATACTGTATCCCCAGAGCCTGATACACTGCCTGGGGTATAGTAGGTGCTCAATAAATGTTTGTGGCATTAATGAGGCACTCTGAGTTTAGAGAGGCAGCATGAAATATTTACAATTAGAAGCCCTTGGTTCAGTTCTGTGAAAGTCACTGAATATCTATGTGCCTTGGTTCCCCAATTCACTGAGATACTCTAGAATTGCTTACATAAATCACTAACAATATAAATTTATCACCCAGGTGCTTTGCTATATTTTAGGAATCTCCAAACTTCAACCAGAATGGTTTACAAATTTTTTAAAACCCCATTTCATAGCCCATAACATCCATGCCACTGTATAGAGTTGGGGCCCTGAAGGGTCAGGCTGCTCCGTAATCAGCTATGCTAAGTCTCAACTATAGATCACATGGTGTCGCTTTTCTTTTATCCCTTTATATCAAAGGATACCAATCACTAAGAAAAATATACCATGCTCAAGAAGAGTGAGAGGCCTGAGGAGGTAACTCATCCAAAAAAAAAAAAAAAAAAAGGCTGGAACTTTCAGTTCCCGTAAAAATATTAGATCCCAGGGAACTGGAGCCACAGAGATGTCAACTTAATTTGCAAGAAAAGTGAAGACTTCCCCCATGGAAACCCAAAAAGAAGCACAAGTTTGTTTCCAAGATCCTTTTCAGCTCTAAGTGGAGTGCTAGAATCTCAAAGACTAGAGAGACTCTCTTGAAGTGTCTACTCTTGGCCTTATTTTTATTTATTATTTTTCCATGTTTGTTGAAATATAATTGATATATAATATTGTATTAGTTTAAGGTGTACAACAAAATGATTTGATGTACTCTTAGCTTTATAAACTATTCTCAGTCCCATCCTTAAGAGTTGATGCTCCTAGTTAGGAGCATCAGAGTGTATATACATCTAGCCAAGTGTGGTGACGCTGTCCCTTAAATTAGAACTCATTTATTGATAGTAGTGAAATAAAGGAAAGCCTGATGCTTCCAATAAATGTAAAAACACCTTCCATCTGTCTCCCTACAAATAGACTCATGCCATAAGAGATCATAATGCTGTTAGTGAATTTGCTCATCTACGCTGATCCAGATGGCCTCCAAGAGAAAAAGAGATTAGAAAAAGGGGTAGCAAGGAGAAAGCAGAAGAGTAGATGAAAATGAGGAGACCTAACCCAAAAAAACATTTACCAAACTTTAAGAGATGGTACCGGCAGAAAGTTTCTAATAGGAGAAATCACCAAAGAGTTGAAAACAAGGTCTCGAAGAAAGTTTCCCTTACATCCTTTGTATAGTGATATAGTTAGAAACATGGCTCTGCAGGTAGGCATCCTGAATTCCAATCCCATCCTTGCCGATTATTACTTATGAAAGCATGGGGGAATTTGCTTAACCTCTCAGTGCCTCTGTTTCCTCATTTGTTAAAATGGGGGTAGCGGGCACCTGGGTGACTCAGTTGGTTAAGCGACTGCCTTCAGCTCAGGTCATGATCCTGGAGTCCCAGGATCGAGTCCCGCATCAGGCTCCCTGCTCGGCAGGGAGTCTGCTTCTCCCGCTGACCTCTCTCCTCTCATGCTCTCTCTCTCTCAAATAAATAAATAAAATCTTTTTAAAAATGGGGGTAACAATTATATCACAGGGTTGTTGTAAAGACTAAATGAAATAATTACATGTAAGAGGCTTAGAGAAACATTGAGGACACAGTAGATGCTATCTGCTAGCTCCTATCATCATCATCATCATCATTCCCCGTTTCCAAAAGAGTAGTACACGCATTTCCCCTACTTAGGTACTACACTGACACTTAGGAAATCAGGTGATTTAAAAACTAATACTTAGGGGTACCTGGGTGGCTCAGTGGGTAAAGCCTTTGCCTTTGGCTCAGGTCATGATCTCAGGGCCCTGGGATCGAGTGAGTCCTATGTCAGACTCCCAATTCAGGTGGGAGTCTGCTTCCCTCTCTCCCTCTGCGGGCCTCTCTGCCTACTTGTGATCTCTCTGTCAAATTAAGAAAAAAAACTGATACCTAGAAATGTGCAAAACCAATAGCAAGAAAACTATAAACTTTATCAAAGTACATTTCATTAAATATTTTTTAATGTACTTCAATAAAGTTGTATGGCTTTCCTATTCCGGGCCTTGCACATTTATGGCATAGATTTTAGGGATATTTCCTGGATGTATACTTATTTCCATCATCAAGTTGGCTATGTTAAATAGGTAGAGGTTTTTGTTAATCATACCTCAATAAAGTGATGTAAAAATATTTAACGAAATGGAGACATACATCTCTTCTAATATGAAACTGATTGATCCTGTAAATATGTAAATTCCCTCCAAAACAACCTAAATAATTTAATGCAATCCCAATACATAGTCTCAATGAAATTTCTTTTTGTTTTGTTGTTACTGTCCTGCTTTGTTTTGTGTTTTGGTAGGGGAATTGACAAACTGAATGTGGAAATTCATCTATTTGGAAGATTAGGCTACGTTGGTTGCCTATCAGATAAGAATTGTGAAAGGCCTTCGTGAGAAGTGCACAAGATCTAAAAGCAATAAAGAATTTAAATGCATAAAAATTTAATACTTAAGAAAGCCAGGAGACCATTTAAAATGTGTGTATGTACACACATGCAAAACACGTAAATGTATACATACACACTTATCTAGAGCAGAGAAAGGATTAATACCAGAATAAGAAAACAGCTCCTGCAAATTAATAAGAAAAAGACAACCCACTATAAATCAGCAATTTAAAGAACACAATAACCAAACATGAAAAGATGCTCAGCTGGCTTCATAATTAAAAGCAAATTATTTATGTAATCAGTTATTTTATAATTATACAACTAAATAATATTTAGTTTAATATATAAAGAAAAAGCACATTCATACACTACAGGTAGGAATATAAATTCAAACAACCTTTTGGGAGGGCTATTTGGCAGTACTGATAAGATTCCAAACATGCATATCCTTTCACCCAGCACTTCCATTGCTAAGAATTTATCCTATGAAGTCTCATTCTGGGACATAGATACTTAGAAAGATGTTCGCTGGAGTATAGTTTGTGATTAGAAAAAACTTTCTTGAATGGAAACATCAGGAACAAACTTTAATACTACCAACAGAAGATTAGACAAATAACAAAGAATGATCCAGTTCACATAAGAAAAACATATATTATGTATTTATCATTTATCATTATATATGTATGTATAAATAACCATTAAAGAAAGATATACTGGCAGAAGATGTTGAACAGAATGTTCAATACAGCCCTTTTTGTCAAAAATACATATACGTATATAACGTATGCATATTTACATAGTAAAAAAAAAGTCTGGAAGAATATATACTGAATGGTTAACAGAGATTACTTTTGGGAAGTAAAATTACATCTCCTGTTTGATATATGTTCTGTGTGGTTCTGATTCTTTACCATAACCCTGTCTGATTTTTATAATTAAAAAGAATAAGGACCAAAAATAGTAACACATGGTCATAGCAAAAATTTTAAATCATATAAATTTCAAACCATACAGAAGGGTATAAAGTAAAAGGTAAAAGTCGACGGACTTTTCATTTTCACTCCCCAGAGGTAAATGATTTCTGACATATCTTTCCAGAAATTTTCTATGCATATACAGTTACTCGTGGGTCAATTGGTTTGTGTATGCATTACTTTTATAAAGTATATATATTTTAATTAGATGATTTGATGACCTTCAAAATTCTCAGGAAGAAAATCATCATTTCCTTTTCTCTTCGCACTACTGTCAAAGCGTAAAGACCAACAATTTCATGAACAATTCTTGGTGGAGGAAAGGAGAAAAGGAGACAAATGCCCTCCTTACATTCATTTGTGCCATGGGGCTTTGGCAAGCAGGATCACCATTTAACAAGAAGGAAATGGTTCAAAGTTGTACCCACAGCTCTACCAGCTCCAGCCCAAGTAGATGAAGCTAATGTTGAGCTGTGGGGAGGCCACTGTTAAAACTCATTAACAGTACTTTATCTTGACTTTGAAAACATTACTCACATTTCCTCCTCTCCTAGAGGTCTTACTCATCTAAGGATCCGTCTTTTACAAGTGGGAAATTAAGACTGTGACCTCTTAGGTAACTTCCTCCAAAAATCACACAGAAGGTCAGAACTGCAACCAAGCCTCATTCTCATCTGTATTCGTTCCACACCTAAATTTCTTTCTCCCCACCAGAGTTGGGGCTGGATCCCAGGACCCCGGGATCATGACCTGAGCCAATGGCAGAGGCTTTAACCCACTGAACCACCCAGGCGCCCTCAGCTGGGGCATTTTTTTAAAAATACAGATTCCTGGCCTCCCCACACTCAGATTGAGTCAGGTCTGAGTAGGAGATGTAATTAAAAAAAAAAGATTTTGTTTACTTATTTGACAGAGAGAGAGAAATAGTGAGAGAGGGAACACAAGCAGGGGGAGTGGGAGAGGGAGATGCAGGCTTCCCGCTGATCAGGGAGCCGATGCCTGGCTCGATGCCAGGATCCTGGGATCAAGACCTGAGCAGAAGGCACACTGAGTGCCACGTCTTAGTGTTACTCTCAGTACCACTGAGAGTGAGTCTCATGATTCACGACTGAGCCACCCAGGTGTCCCATGAAGATGTAATTTTTTTAAGAAGGAGTTTTCACCCAGTAATATGTTTTCTCATGATCAGTAATATTTGGGAATCTCTTCTTAAAAGATGGCCATCCCTAAACCAAAACAAACAAACAAAAAACCCTCAGTATAATTTAAACACTCTGGGCTAGGGAAAGTGTCCTACTGACTGCTGATATTACCAGCTGTTTCTGGGCCCAGAGAGGGCTTGTCTGCGGCACTTTAAGGCTTAAATAGTTTACCCCCATTAAATAAATCTGGCAGGCCTAAGATGTCTGGCTCCTCACGTTCTTTGACTATCTACCAGTGCTATCTAATACAGTAACCACTAAGCACACATGGCTACTGAACACTTGAAATGTGGCTAGTACGACTGAGGAAATAAATTTTTTATTTCATGTTTCATTTTAATATAAATAGCCCCTTGAAGCTGGTGGCCAGTGTAGGCCAGTTCAGGTCTGTATTTCTAAGACCCTTGATTTAAATGGAGCCCTCCCCTCTCCTGGCCCCACTCACCTCTACCCAGGGGGACCTCTGCAGAGATCAGGGTCACATAGAGCTGATAGGTCAGCTGGGGCACTGAGCCCAGGAAGGCTTGTATCTGTGACATACGTTTGTAGGCATTGCGGTGCATAGCCAGGGTCCGGATGGAGTGGCCCACCTCCCATTCTATCAGCACTTCCTCGCCATTTATTAGCATCTTCTTTCGGGTGAGGCTGACATAGGGCTCTTCCTGCCCCTCTTTCTTCCACAGTGTGAGGTACTTAATCATGGCCTCCAAACATCTGCAGAGGTAAAGCATCACGGGTACTTAACTAAAACTGTCCTGGGAAGAAAGGTTGGGGTGGGGGTGGGGTGGGGAGGATAATAATACAATTCAGGGAGTTTGTGCTGCTTTTTGCCATTCCTTAATTCCCATTCTACTCATTCCTCATGAGTCAAAGAGTTGTCATTCCTTCCACAAGTTGAGTCTAAATCCTTTTTTGTTTGGCTGGTTATCTACTGACCTGAGAACAACATTTCAGTGTTTCTTTGAGAATTTAAGGAATTGCTTTGTCTCCTTAAGAATAGGCCTGTGGTAGAAAGGCACCTTGAACACAAAAGATATGTAAATAATGTGCTGAGAGAAAATGATGAAGGTTCTTAAAGGCCCTGGTTTTCATAACACCTCAAGTTCCTAAGGTAAAGCATTCTTTTTTTTAAAGATTTTATTTATTTATTTGTCAGAGAGAGAGAAAGCGAGAGAGGGAGCACAGGCAGACAGAGTGGCAGGCAGAGGCAGAGGGAGAAGCAGGCTCCCTGCCGAGCAAGGAGCCCGATGTGGGACTCGATCCCAGGACGCTGGGATCATGACCTGAGCCGAAGGCAGCCGCTTCACCAACTGAGCCACCCAGGCGTCCCATGGTAAAGCATTCTTTATGCAAAGCATTCAGCTTCATACTTGGGGCTTTTGAGTTTGGCTTTTTTCAAGACAAGGCCCACAACTATAATAGTCTTGCCAAAAAGTCTTGGAGGGGAGCTAGGAAAAAACCTCACATCTATACAGTAATGCCATTCAATCACCAAGGTATTTAAAGACTTGTCAACTCAGAACTGAATGTGCTACATACCCAGGGAACATCAAAAGATCCCTCTAGAGGTTATTTTTGGGGCCTCTTGATCTGTTTGGGGCCAAGAGCCTTTGAAACTTCCTTCTTTCTTTACAAAGAGGAAAACATCCTTATGCGAGCCTACCAAACTTGAAATAGTGATAAGACCCCATTTCTTGCTGTATCTCTCCCACATACATCAGAAGCCTGTAAACAGTTCTGATGTGGTGACTAGAAAAGAAGCAACCAGAACATTTTGTTTTGGAACACCTGAGTTACCACTTCCTCCACTACCCTTAAATGAAAGGAAACTGTGGACTATTATAATACGAAAGAAGAGTTGTGGTGAAAAGTGAAGCCATCTTTCCTGCCTGAGGGCATGGGTTGTATTCATCTTGGGTATTTGATAAATATTTTCTGAGTAAATGAAAGAGTAAGAAGGAAGAAAAGATTATAGGGTGAGAAACAATGGGAGGAGATGATAATAATAATGGCGATGTAATTTAATGGAAAAATAGGCTAAAGACAAGCTCAGAGGTTTATGTGCCTTTTAGGCCTTTGGCTCCCAATAGGAAGGTTCGGACATGTGCTGGCTGCCATTCTCCACAGGATCCCTCTGAGACTAGGGCATAGGGGCCAGTCTGAAGCATGGAGTTTCTCCCTAGAAAGTAGACATTTCAAACTCTAAAACCTGGGAGAGGAAAAGGTGGGAGGAGGAGAGAACAGGGAAGAAAAAAGCCAAGAGCATTTCTAATAAAAGATTTTAGATTTTAACCCAGGCCCATCAGTGCTATTGCTGAAGAAAATACTGAGGGAGGTAGTGGCAGGAAGCATTCTGTTTATGCTTCTAAAGGCTATTTACTGGTTTAAGTAAGGGTGTTCGCTTTGGCTATAAACCTCAGTAAATTAGAGTACATTTTCATTTTCAGAAGTAGTTTGCATTTCATATAAGGGAGCCAGATCCTCCAAACACTTTCATATGCCTAATAGCACTAATCAAGTTCCTACCTGCCCATAAAGTAATTTGTCTTGAACATAAGCATATCAAGGATATAATATATGAGCTTTTAATTATTTCTTCCCTGCTGTCAGGCTATTATAAATGCTTTCCAATCATTTCTAGTGGAAGCCAAATAACAAAAATGAAATATAGTACTCAATACTCCTATGGTGCGGTAAAATTAAAGATGGCTTGGCAAGCCACAAAGCAAAGGAGGGAAGTCTAAACTCCGGACTGGGGCAGTACCTGCTGAAATTTGCACTTTGAGTGCGCTTGATCTGTTAACTCAGTATATCGCATTGGAAAAGTCTGATAAAAGAATGTTTTCCTTGTACCTCTGGTGATATCTCTTAATTTGTGGGGTTTTCTCTTTTTTTAGAAAGAGAGCATGAGTGACAGCGTGTACATGCACGGGGTGGGGAGGGAGAGAGGGAGGGGGGAGAGAGAGAGAATCTTAAGCAGGATTTACACCCTGGGCTCTACGCCCAGGCTCTACACGTGGGGCATGGAGCCCCACATGGGCCCAATCTCGGGACCCTGAGATCATGACCTGAGCCAAAATCCAGACCAACTAAGCCATCCAGGTGCCCCAACATCTCTAAATTTCTTGGTTTCAAGTTCAAGATGAGGTCTTTGTTTTACAGCTTGACTTCAAAGATTTAGAATTGGAAAGGAGCTTTAGATTGCCTAGTACAAAGGTTACATATAGGCCAGCTGAGTCACATCTGACCAACAGCTGTGGTTTGTTTGGTCCATACTGTATTATTTTGTCAGTCAAGCTGCCAAAATTCAAACTGATATTTCATATTAAATCCTGTCCTGGAAGGTTCTCTTGAAAAGTTAGGGCATCTGGCAGTATTGCATCTGGATTCCAACAGTGAAATGATAGGGATGGAATTACAGAGTAGCTGCCTCTTTTAGGCAAATCGTGTAGACTCCAGCTTGCCACACTATTCACTACTCTCCATCATTCCTCTAACACTAAGACTTCATTTTCATTTATCATCACACACAAAGCTGCTGGTTTTCTTGTACTTGGCCTGCTTCACTCATATATGAGACCTGCCTGGCCCGTTTAAACGTTTGCATTTGAGACCCAAGATCTAACCCAACCCATTTATCATGCAGATGAAGAAACTGGGGTCCAAGATGTCTTCAGAGATTTCATCAGAGCCATGCAACTAGTCAATGACAGAGGGAGGACCAAACTCCAGGTCACTGGAATTTCAGGCTACTGTTTTCTCAAATTGAGCCTGACCAATCCCTCTTCATTTGAGCATATATTGATTAAAAAAAATTTTTTTAAGGCAGGGGAGTTCCATCCTTGAACAGTTTCAGACTGCGTTTAGTTCTCTAAGGATGAAACATCTTCCCACTGCAATTACAACATCAACACTCTGACACATATTCTTCAGCTGATTGCAATCAAGACAAACTTGGTCCATTCTTTCCTCCTGACTTTGTTAAGTTTTGCAACATCTCCCTAACTTGAAAATCCCATAGTATCCAGATGAGACAGCCGACACAGATGCCTGTCTCCCTAAGATAAGGCACATTCTCATCCCTTCAAGGCAATCTGAATAGAAAGACTGTATACTACTACAATGAGTTACAGCATTCAGATGGAGAGATGGCCTATCTTCCTTTGCCCCGTCTAACCACGTACCTTTATAGGAGAAAGATACAAAGAGATAAACAGGAGACTGATGAACCAACAGAAAAAAACAAACGACAATGGGTTGGGGTACTAGATGACCACAAAGAGCTGAAAATATTTTCCAGATGTCAAATAACTCTGGAAAATTTGAAAGTGCCACGACCACCAGCTCAAGCAGCTCAGGATAAAGAAATTGAATGTGAGATACAATTTATACAGTGTCTAAAAGGCAGAGTTAAAATAACACACTCTGGGGGCGCCTGGGTGGCTCAGTGGGTTAAAGCCTCTACCTTCAGCTCAGGTCATGATCCCAGGGTCCTGGGATGGAGCCCCGCATCTGGCTCTCTGCTCAGCAGGGAGCCTGCTTCCTCCTCTCTCTCTGCCTGCCTCTCTGCCTACTTGTGATCTCTGTCTGTCAAATAAATAAAATCTTTAAAAAAAAATAACACACTCTGAAGCTATGGCCCGTGTGTGCAGGTTAACCACATCAGCTGGTCCCATACCAATTTTCACAACTCAAATCCAAATAGCAAACACCGTCTAATGAAGTCTTATCAATGGTACCATACATGGCTTTGGAATACAAGTACACGCCACATGTTCACTGTGGTGGCACTTAAGGTTTCAGATAAGATTTTTTGGATGGTAGGCAGGACAGGGAAGCCAAGAGTGGGAGGGAATGGGAGAATTGATTAGAGGCACAGTACCAGTCTTGTAAATTTGGCTTCATCTTTCTCTGCACAAACCTGGGGAGGGGGTAGAAATTAAAAATTGCTCACCTGATAACAGGTCCCAAGAGGATTAGATGCATAAATAATGATAGCGGCTTGTCTTTGGCCAGATCTCTGTGAACAAAGATGAGGGTCAACTGGACCATAATGGATGAAAACATAAAGAAGGATAAAGTATATGCCATCCAGTAGGTTTCGCTATTCTTTCGATAGATTCTAACCATGTACAAGGTAGATGCAGCCTCCCCACAGTACAAAAAGGTGGAGAAGAGGATGCCAAATGGGAAGGTAAATCGCGGGTTGGCCCCACGGATGACATCTTCCTCCAGAGATGAAATTGGATCCACGTTGGACTCCTCAGGAATTTCATAAACTCGGTCCATTGTCGAGGTTCTGAGTGTTGTAGTCTGGTCTTCAGAGCAAGCCCCAGCCCCACTCAAGAGAACCGTGGAGCCACTGCAGTCCAAGTATCTAAGAGAGCCGTCAAGGACAATTCCAGAACGGAGATCTGCTAGTTAGACCAGAAGACCCTTCTCTCTAGTTTCATGTTACATTTGTTGGAGTATGGGATGGAGAACCCAGGAGTACCACTTTGAACTTGACTCTTCATTGGCCCAGGCTTCCAATTGTCAACAGACATGCTATGAAACCTGGACAGGGTGAAAGCAAGCATTTTAGCGCCCAATCCGGAGTCCAGTCCCAGGCACGTGAAAAACGGGGACAGCTGTCTCCTTGTCTCCTTCTCCTTTCGCAGCCCCGCAGGGAGTCGGGGTAGCCACTCTGTCGGGGCACGAACACTCAGCAGCACCTCTCGAGGAGTTCTGACCACCAGTACGCCCTCTCAAACCTGCCGAGAACTGAACCAGGGCAGAAGAGGGGGTGCAGCCTGAGCGTCCCTTCGGGGGCTCATTTCAGTGAGGTACCCTAAGCTATCCTTAGGATGTGGCTATCAGCTCGCCCGCTCGCCGCTGCTCTCTCAGGACCCGCGCGGAGTCGAAGGCTCTCCAGCAGGCTGCACCGATTTCCCAAGCTCCGCCTCCAAGGCAGCCGGCCGGGGCAGGGGGGTGCCGAGGAAGGGGGGCAGAAGGGGGGTGGTAGCGGCTGGAGCAGCGGGCTGGAGCAAAGGCACCACCCCGGTCCTCAGCGCAGTCTCAGGGGGAGAGAAGACGAGCGCGCGCGCTACAGGATCCGAAGAAAGCTAAAGAGCCTTCTTTTCCACAGAGAAACTTTGCTAGCGAGAAGCACGACGTGCGGGGCGCCCTCCCGGGAAGGCAAAGGCAGATGTCGTCAGACTCTTGGACGCCGTCGACTGCTGGGGTCCTACCTGGCCTGCAGTTCAAGCTGCGGGAAGTCGTGGCTTCGGGAACTGAGGCACTGAAGGCGGGGGCGGGCGGAATGGGAGGGACAGCTGGGGCCAAACAAAACTAGCCTGCGAGTGCCAGGGCCGGCAGCCCAAAGATGCTCCGGATGGAGAGGCTCGACAGAAAAGGGGGCTTGGGCTAGCCTTCGGAACCACCTCTCACCACGACCCCCAGATCCCAGAGGGAGCCACAGCTTTCCTATTCCCCCAAAGCAGCAGACGCCCACTTCCACTCCGCCCGCGCGAACTAGCTAGCTCGCACACTGGCACAACCCACGCGGTTAGGCAGGTGTCGGTCTCTCTCTCTCTCTCTCTCTCTCTCTCTCTCTCTCTCTCTCTCGGCCTCAGGGTTGAACTGCGCTAGGTCCTATTGCCCTCCAGATACCATCACGGTGGGGTGCGGGCAGAGGAGACCTGAGAGGCAACTGGGCCATAGCTTCCTTTCCAGACAAGACTGTGTGCAGGAGAGGTTAAGATAGAAAGGGAAGGGGGGGGGGGTGTCAAGACTCAAGGTCAGCATTGAAAATTCCTATTATATGCCTTGATTTCCCCACTTGCAAAATAAGGCCGGGATAGGGGCTTTAGAATGAACTTTCAGGTCTTTGACTGGAAGGTTCTGAAGAGGTGTCAAATTCTAAATAGACTGGAGAGGAGCCAAGAGAGCTGTTAATAAAAACTGAGAGGGGTGACTTAAAGAGCTCAGAAAATTGCCAGGATTCTTAAGATCAATCCTCCCCCATCTCACCGAGCTTTTGTTTTCATGCCTTCATTTGCATAATTCTAAACCCCAGAGAAACAGAAAACATCTGCCTCCTGGTAATAATATAAATGTAGCAGAGCCTGTGCCAATCTCCTTTTGCTGCAGGAAGCCAGTAGAAAGAATATGTGAGGAGTGGCCAACTAGCAGCCACCAAAATGATGGCCGAGAGAAAGACTTGGTCTTGTCATTGTGTTGATTTTTAAGATTCCTGCAATTGCTGCCTCCTTTCCCCAGGGCTGGTTCAGGGACAAATCAACTTCTAAAGGTTGTTGCCTTTAAAGCAGGCAGGCTATCTTGGTCTGCACCCGTGCCCCTGCTGGTAGCTGGATTAGCTGGGTTAGCAGGCTGATCCTTCCTCATTACCTTTGCACAAGGCAGGTCAACACTGTCTAAAAACACTTCACACATAGTGTTCATTGGTTGTGGCTTTCCAACAGGCACAGCGTTCTCCACCAACAGTATAGGGTGAACAACTTCTGAGGGCTTCTTAGGAACGTGTTCTCAAGATGGATCTCAAGTAGGGTGACAAACTTCTCTGTTTGCTGCGATGGGATAAATTGGTCACCCTCACATGGGAGACTGACGCTAGGAAGAATGTAAAAATCCCGATTCTTTTAGCCTTTTCTTCCTTCTCTGTGTCCGCAGCACATCCCAAATACACAAATCTACAAGGCCTTCCTACTTTGTTCCTAAACAGCTCCCTCTGGATGCCTTTAAAGGCTTTCTGTAATCACCACACTACTTCCCTCACCAATATCATCAGCCATGTTACCCTACCACAAACCTTTTGCTCCAGTCCAGCAAACTTTCTCATTTAATTATACTTGCCTTGCTCACTTCGACCTCTGTGTCTTGTTGAGGTCATTTACAGGGGCCTTCACTCTTTTTCCCATTAGGCCAAACCCTAACTTTTCCCTTAAGGGTCAGCTCAAGTACTACCTCCTCCAAGAAGCCTTCTTTCACCTCCCCAACCCTCACTTTTCCCTCTGTCTTTGTGCTATTGGCACACTCTGTCTTGCACTAGTCCTTCAACTCTTTCTGTGTTTGCCCTGCCTACCCAACAGAAGTGTAGACTCAGGGAGGGATGCTCGATTAAAGTTTATTGTGGTTCTTGGTGATGACAGTAATGATTAAAAAATGGTGATGATCCCATGGCATTTAGGACATGTATGTCCTTAGTACACTTAAATTTTGTTAACCTAGCTATGTTATATCAAATATAATATATATATAATAATATATAATAATATAATATATATCAAATTCCTTTTTATTTCGACATTTTCCTTGAAGTAAGAAGTTCTGTTTGCTTTTTTTTTAAATTTATTTATTTGTCAGAGAGAGAGGGAGAGAGAGCAAGCGAAAAAAAAATGGTGATGATGATGAAGCTTCCTCCCCCACCCTTCCTCCAGGAAACTATGCAAGACTCAAGCACATTCATCTCTAGAAAAGCTATAGCCACTGTAGCTGGAGCATAACGTTCTGGGACCCGCTTTCTCAGTCAACTATTCAGCTCACAGAGGATGCCAGCCTACATATGTCCTTTCTCCAAGTTCCTACAGCACTTTGTTTTGTCAACACCATGGCTTGACACCAAATTACAAAGTATTGCAAGTGTATTATTTTCTATTCCACAACTACATTGCCATAAACTCCTTAAAGGCAGAGCCCCTACTGTTAGACTTTTTTTTTTTTACTCCTCCATGGCTGATACAGACCTGTAAGATTCCTGCCATCTGATCCCCCTCACCCACTAACTTCTCTATTTTCAGCCCTAGGACTCTCTGGCATTTTAGGTCACTAAATCCTCTGGTCTCTATTTCCCTGTTCCTTTTGCCCTGCTGGGAGAAACTGAGAATTTGTCCTGTTTCTATCCAACTCTCTTTCCTCTTTCAGGCAATCTCTAGACTTCAGCCCTTCACTCTTCTTAAGAGTAGAGACACTGGAAATGTTGACAGGCATGAGACTACTGAGGACCTGGGAACCCCTACCCCATTAAGACCACTCATCTCCCGGGGTGCCTGGGTAGCTCAGTTGCTCAAGCATCTGACTCTTGATTTCAGCTCAGGCCATGATCTCAGGGTCTTGAGATCAAATCCTGAGTTGGGATCTGGGCTCAGCAGTACAGAATCTGCTTGAAATGCTCTCCCTGTCCCTACCCCCCGCCTTACCTCCTCCCCTGCTTGCTCACTCTCTTTCTCTCTAAATAAATAAATAAATAAATAAATAAAATCTTAACAAACAAGCAAAAGACGACTCATCTTCCAAAGAATGGTTAACTGTGATGGTATCCCTAGGCTGCCCCTTGAATACTAGATAGTATTCAGGGCCCATTTCTTCTTCTTGCAGAACCAAAATTCTGCAGGAAAGGGAGACCCAAGATTTGACTCTCCTCTGCAACACCTCCAACTCCAAACTCAGCAGGTACGTAGAATGAGTTTGAAAGCTCTTGGCATCTTTATTAGCATTCGGAACACCACTGAACCATATAAGGCTCCGGAATAGGTTTAAGCTTTCAAAGCCGCTGCTGCCAGAGCTGACTTGTAAGAGGTAGCTAGTATGCATAAGGGAAGAGGAGAGGAAGGAGCGAGGTAGTGCAGCATGTGGCTGGTAGTTGTCATGGAACACTAGCTGGTGGGTGGTGAAAGGCAAGGCCCAGAGAATCATTAGCTAGGATGGAAGAATGGCTTCCTTCTGTGGAATGCTCAATTTGAACTGTTAGAATCATTAAAAGATATCTAATGCAAAATCAGTTATGCAGCCTCTGGGCCTTCTCTTTTCACCGTAAAGCAACCTGAGGATGAAGAATTTTTCCTGTCCTCTTCTGAGCCACTCCCTCATCAGGATCATCCATACGTGGGATAGGGGCCTGGAGTCAAAACACAAGTGAGTTCTCTGCAACCCTTATCCCTAGCATTTTTGTTTTAAAAAAATCTGGTTTAAATAATCATTTAAATTAGCATTGAAGGGCTATTGCAAAATGCAGCATGAAATCTGGGGATGATGGGTGTTGTCAGGAAGATGGCAAGCTCTACATACATTGCCCAGTAGAGGGGAGGAATAGGAGACAGAATTTTTTTTAATCTTAAGTCTTGTTAATTTAATTTAATTTTATTTATTTTTTATCTTAAGCCTTGTTATGTTTAAAATAATGGCTATATTGAGATGTAATTAACATACGGTACAATTCAGTGTTTTTAATACAAAGCTATGCAGCCATTACCATTACCTAATTCTAGAACATCTTCATCACCCCCAAAAGAAACCACATACACATTTAGCCCTCACTACCAATTCCTCTCCCCCATCCCCCCACCTGAGCCCTAGTCAACCACTAATCCACTTTCCATCTCTCTGGATTTGTCTGTTCTGGACATTTCATATAAATGGAACCATACAATATATGGCCTTTTGTATGTCTGGCTTCTTTCACTTAGCATAATGTTATCAAAATTCATCCACATTGTAGCATGTATTAGCATTTCATTTCTTTTTATGGTGAATAATATTCCATTGTGGGGATATATCACATTTTGTTTACCCATTCATCAGTTTATGGACATCAGGGTTTGTATTAGGGTTCTCCAGAGAAACAGAACAAGGAGGGGAGGATAGGGAGGGGAGATAGTTTGAGGAATTGGCTCACACAATTATGAAGGCTGGTTTGCAGGGCAGGCCAATTCAGGAAAGAGTGATGTTGCAGTCTTGAGTACAAAGACTGCACACAGGCAGAACTTTTTTAAATTAAGTTTTTAATTTTAATTCCAGTATTGTTAACATACAGTGTTATATTAGTTTCAGGTGTACAATATAGTGATTCAGCAATTCTATACATTACTCAGTGCTCATCATCATAAGTATACTCCATAATCCCCATCACCTACTTCACCCATCCCCCCACCCACCTCCCCTCTGGTAACCATCAGTTTATTCTCTATAGTTAAGTTTCTTGGTTTGTCTCTCTCATTTTTTTCTTTCCTTATTTGTTTTGTTTTTTAAATGCCACATTTGAGTGAAATCATGTATTTGTCTTCCTCTAACTTATTTCTCTTAGCATTATATTCCCTAGCTCCATCCATGTTGTTGCAAATGGCAAGACTTCATTCTTTTTCATGGCTGAATCATATTCCATTGTGTATGTATATTACATCTTCTTTATCCATTCATCTATTGATGGATATTTGGGCTGCTACCATAATTTGGCTATAGTAAATAATGCTGCAATAAACATAGGGGTGCATGTATCCCTTTGAATTAGTGTCTTTGTATTTTGGGGGCATAAATACCTAGTAGTGTAACTGCTGGATCATAGGGTACTTCAATTTTTAACATTTTGAGGAACCTCTATACTTTTTTCCACAGTGAACATACCAGTTTGCATTCCCACCAACAACGCATGAGGGTTCCTATTTCTTCACATCTTTGCAAACACTTATTTCTTACATTTTTATTTTAGCCATTCTGACAAGTATACTTTGAAGTAATATCTCATTGTAGTTTTGATTTGCATTTCCCTGATGATGAGTGATGGTGAGCATCTTTTCATGTCTGTTGGCCATCTTGATGTCTTCTTTGGAGAAATGTCTGTTCATGTCTTCCACTGATTTTTTAACTGGATTATTTGCTTTTTGGGTGTTAAGCTGTATCAGTTCTTTTTATATTATTTTATTCTATAGATATTAACCCTTTATTGGATCTGTCATTTGCAATTATCTTCTCCTATTCAATAGGATGCCTTTTAGTTTTGATTATTTCCTTCACTGAGTAGAAGCTTTTTACTTTGATGTAGTCCCAATAGTTTATTTTTGCATTTATTTTCCTTGCCTCAGAAGACATATCTAGACAAAAGTAGCTATAGCTGATGTTGGAGAAATTACTGCCAGTGCACTCTTCTGGGATTTTTATGGTTTCAGGTCTCACATTTAGGTCTTTAATCCATTTAGAGTTTATTTTTGTATATAGTGTAAGAAAGTAGTCCAGTTTCATTCTTTTGCATGTAGCTGTTCAGTTTTCCCAATACCATTTGTTGAAGAAACTTCTTCCCATTGAATATTCTTTCCACTTTGTCATAGATTAATTGGTCATATAAGTGTGGGATTATCTCTGGGTTTCCTGTTCTTTTCTATTGATCTATGAGTCTTTTTTTTTTTTTTTGGTACCAGTACCATATTTTTTTTTTGATCACCACAGCTTTGTAATATAACTTGAAGTCTGGAATTATGATGCCTCCAGCCTTCCTTTTCTTTTTCAAGGTTGCTTTGGGTATTCAGGGTCTTTTGTGGTTCCACACAAATTTTAGGATTATTAGTTCTACTTTTGTGGAAAATGCTGTTGGTATTCTGATAAGGTTGCATTTAACCTGTAGATTACTTGGGCAGTGTAGACACTTTAACAATATTTGTCCTTCTAATCCATGAGCATGGAATGTCTTTCCATTTCTTTGTGTCATCTTCAATTTCTTTCATCGGTGTTTATGGCTAGGTATTTTATTATTTTTGGTGCAATTTTAAATTGAATTGTTTTCTTAATTTCTCTTTCTGCAGTTTCATTGTCAATGGATAAGAATGCAACAGATTTTTGTACGTTGATTTTGTATTCTGCCACTTTACTGAATTCCTTTATCAGTTCTAGCAGTTTTGGGGTGGAGTCTTTTGGGTTTTCTATGTGTAGTACCATGTCATCTGCAAATAGTGAAAGTTTGACTCCTTCCTTACCAATTTGGATGACTTTTATTTCTTTTCTTGTCTGATTGTTGTGGCTAGGACTTCCAGCACTGTATTGAACTGAAGTAGTGAGAATGGACATTCTTGACTTATTCCTGACCTTAGGGGGAAAGCTCTCAGTTTTTCTCCATTGAGGATGATGTTGGCTATGGGTTTTTCTATAAGGCCTTTATGATGTTGAGGTATATTCCCTCTAAACCTACTTTGTTGAGGTTGGGTTTTTTTGTCATGAATGGATGTCATACTTTGTCAAATGCTTTTTCTGCCTCTATTGAAATGGTCAGATGGTTTTTATCCTTTCTTGTATTGATATGATGTATCACATTGATTTATTTGCAAATATTGAATCACCCTTGCATCCCAGGAGTAAATTCCACTGGATTGTGGTGAACGGTTCTTTTAACATATTGTTGGATGCCGTTTGCTAGTATTGTTGAGGATTTTTGTATCTATCTTGATCAGAGATATTGGCCTATAGTTCTCTTTTTCTGTGGTATTTTTATCTGGTTTTGGTATCAGGGTAATGCTGGCTTCATAGAATGAATTTGGAAATTTTCCTTCCTCTTCTATTTTTTGAAATAGTTTGAAAAGAAAAGGTATTAACTCTTTTTAAAATGTTTGGTAGAATTCACCTGTGAAGCTGTCTCCTTCTAGACATTTATTTGTTGGGAGACTTTTGATTACTGATTTAGTTTCATTGCTGGTTATTGGTCTGTTCAAATTTTTTATTTCTTCCTGCTTCTGTTCTGGTAGATTATATATTTCTAGGAATTTATCCCTTTCTTCTAGGTTGTCCAATTTGTTGGCATATAATTTTTTGTAATATTCTCTTACAATTATTTGTATTTCTGTGGTTTCAGTTGTTTTTTTCTCCTCTTTCATTGGTGATTATGTTTACTTGAGTTCTCTCTCTCTCTATCTCTATCTCTTCTGATGAGTCTGGCAAGAGGTTTACCAATTTTGTTGATCTTTTCAAAGAAACAGCTCCTGATTTCATTGATCTGTTCTATTGTTTTTTAGTTTCTATATCATTTATTTCTGCCCTAATCTTTATTATTTTATTCCTTCTACTAGTTTTAGTTTTCATTTGTTGTTCTTTTTCTAGCTCCTTTAAGTGTAAGGTTAGGTTGTATATTTGAGATTTTTCTTGCTTCTTGAGATAGGCCTGTAGGGCTATAAACTTCCCTCTTAGAACTGCTTTTGCTACATCCCGAAGATTTTGGACCACGGTGTTTTCATTTTCATTTGTTTCCATGTAATTTTTTATTTCTTCTTTGATTTCTTGGTTGATCCCTTCATTGTTTAGTGGCATGTTCTTTAACCTCCACGTATGTGTGGTCTTTCCAGATTTTTACTTGTGCTGGATTTCTTATTTTATAGCATTGCGTTCAGAAAAGATGCATGGTATGACTTCAGTATTTTTTAATTTGTTGAGGCTTGTTTTGTGGCCTAACATGTGATCTACTCCAGAGAATGTTCTATATACACCTAAAAAATATATTCTGCTGTATTAAGATGGGATGTTCTGAATATATCTGTTAAATACATTTGGTCCAGTATTAATTCAGAGAAACAGGTAGAATTTCTATGTTGCAGTCTGAAGGCAGACTCCCAAGGCCTTCAGGTGATTGGATGAGGCCCACACACCTTATGTAGGGTAATCTGTTTTAGTCAAGGTCTACTGGTTTAGACGTTAATCACATCTAAAAAAAAAAAAATACCTTCACAGTACATCTATATTGCTACTTGACCAAACAAACAAGTGGGCACCATACCTTAGCCAAGTTGATACATGAAATTAAACATCTTAGGGTTATTTTCACTTTGGGGCTAGTATGAATAATACAACTAGGAATATTCATATACATGTATATTCATAAACATGTATATTCATATACATGTTTTTGCATAAACATATGTTTTCAATTCACATGGGGTACATACCTACAAGTAAAATGATGGATCATGTGGTAACTACTGTAAACAAAATGTCACCTGTAGTTTGCTCCCTAGTACAATTTAGTAAGAATTAGACTATCTGCAGACACTTTTGTATTCTTTCTTACTGGGCATATTATGCACTTGTTGGACCTTGAAGTGTTCAACTTTATGGTCAAGGAGATATTCCAGCAGGGCCAAGAGGAGAAAGAGACTCCCTCTAGACTATGTGATGAGTCAATGGATGAGCTAAGAGTAGAAAGCAACAGTCAAGTTCATGAATCTTGTGCCATTAACAGATCACCTCCCTGGCACTCCTGCTCTCCTACTTGACTTTACTACTAAAGGGTCCCCAAATCATAAAAACTTTAGCTCTAATTAAAAATTTTTTATAAGTTGGAGTTATTATGAGTGGAAAAAGTCACAGCAGCAGGAAAAGTAAGGTTAATTGGGTTGGCAACCCCTCAGAGCCTGGAAAGAGAAATCAGGCAGAGACAGGCTTATGAGATCACAGTGGACCAGATAATGCATAGCCCTGCCTGTCAGGACAGAAATCAGGCTGTGCCAAATCTCTCTAACAGCAGTGTGTAGTAAAAAGGGTTACAATAGGGACTGGAGTAAAAAAAGGAAAAAAAAAAAACAACTGTGGGTTTTCATTCTGGATTTGCTTCTAAATCTTTGTGTGATCTTGGCCCTCTCTGGGATCTCTAAGATCCCTTCTACCTTCACATCCTATGACATCGGTGTAGTTAGGCATGGCTAGGCCTCCTAGGACCTCTGACTCCACACATAGTACTGTGGTTTACAGCCATCAAGCAACCAACAAGCCAATGACCAAAGTGCTCTGACCAATTTCTCCTAGAATCCTAGAGATATACTCTCACAGGTGAAATATAATATGTATAAGCATGTTTTTAATAGGCAAAGACTGGGTGAAACCTAAACATCTACCAACAAAGGACAGCTTAAGTACATTAGGCTACATCTATAGTAAGTATGGAATACTATGTAGCCATACAGTGGTAAGAAACTCTTTAAGTACTGCTATGAAACAGTATTCTGTAGATTAAGTGAAAAAAAGCAAGGTGCAGAATAGTACTTCTGGTATGGTACAATCTGTATAAAAATTAAGGGTGTATGTGTACAGATACACATAGAGTGTCTCTGGGAGGACACACAAGAAATCTGGTAACAGTGACTGGCTCAAGGGAAGGGAAATGGACAGCTAGGGAGATAGCAGGGAAAATAGGTATTCATCTGTTCAAAACATAAAAAGAAGAACCTGAACCTTCTATGTCACAGACCCATCTTCTTCAACCAGCTAACAGAATTTACATAAACAAAGTTAGGAGTGACTTTGTTTCTGAAAGCAGAAAGAAGAGTCTAAGGCAATTTTCTTGCTCAGCCTGTCTCAGAAGTGTTTAGGTAACTATCACAGTCCGTAGCTGTTTCCTTCCCTCTCTGCCCTCAAGACTTAAAGGTGTATCTTGAGAGTAGCTTCAAGCAGCTAACTGTCAAAGGAAACTGGAGAGGCTAGGAGAAGCTTCTGTTTAGGTGAGGCCTGGAAGAAAAGTGAAGCCAGAAGTTCACAGTAGCCAGGAGTTCACAAACTACCAAGTTAGGCACGTAGGAGTTTCTCATTCCTTGAAAAAGCCGTTGCTATGTGCCATGATCCATCGTGGGGTCACTAAGAGCAGGCCAGACAAGAAACTGAATTTTATTGTATTTATTTTTTAAAAGATTTTATTTATTTATTTGACAGAGAGAGAGTGTGTGTGTGTGTGTATACATGCAGGGGGAGAAGCAGATGGAGGGAGAGAAGCAGGCTCTCCACTGAGCAGGAAGCCTGATGCAGGACTCAATCCCAGGACCCCCGGAATCATGACCTGAGATGAAGGCAGATGCTTAACTGACTGAGCTACTCAGCAGTCCCCTGAATTTTATTTTGATTATTGGTCCCCTAGAACAACAAGTAGAGGTCATTCTTTTTCTCAAATAAATATCATAAACAGCATTCATTGAAAGCTAGCAACAATGTAAAAAGTACAAAGACTAGAGGGGTATAATTCATAGCCAGGAACTAACCATAGGTTAATACATTCAGTGAGAAGAACAATTTGTCCACTATTTAGATTTATTTTATGAAGGATAACCATATGTTAAATTAAGTGAAGAATTAAGCTTTGAAATAAGTCTCAATAAGCAAAGAGAGTAGCACTTGGTTTGAATATTGTTAGTGGGCAAATTTAACACTTTTTCATGAAATGCATCTGCTTAACTTTAACTATTACACTAATTAGAATAAACTAAGCTTTTACTTTAAATAATATTAACACCAACATTGAGTGTTTACCATGTGCCAGGTACTATTTATTTATTTATTTATGAGAGAGAGAGAGAGAGCACAAGCAGGCTCTCTTCAGTGGCAGGCAAAGGCAGAGAGAGAAGCAGACTCCCCGCTGAGCAAGGAGGCTGATGTGGGGCACGGTCCCAGGACCCTGGGATCATGACCTGAGCTGAAGGCGGCGATTTAACCAACTGAGCCACCTAGGCATCCCTGTTGTAAGCTATTTGTGATCTCATTTACTACTCACAGTGCCAGGGCACCTGGGTGGCTCAGTTGGTTAAGCATCTGCCTTTGGCTCAGGTCATGATCCCAATGTCTTGGGATTGAGCCCTGAATCAGGCTCTCTGCTCAGTGGGGAGCCTGCTTCTCCCTCTGCCTGCTGCTCCCCCTGCTTGTACTCTCTCTGTCTGTCTAATAAATAGATAAAATCTTTTAAAAAATACTCACAAGTCCTAATGAGATAGGCGCTATGATCATCTCCAGCTTATGAATAAGGACACTGAAGCACAGACAAGCTAAGTAGCTACTCAAAACTAAAACAGCTTAGGTAGTAGGGCTGGGGTTTGAACCCACGAAGTCAGGCTCTGGTGTCTGGGCCCTAGTCATTTCAAACAGCAAACAAATCTTGTGGGAAATTAAAATATAGGAAATATTAGGAATCAATTTCACAATTCCAAGGACACCAGCCAGAAAGAACTGTATTTGTGAAATTCATATCTAAACTATTTTAACAGTCGCCTGATTTCCTCACCTAGTTTCTATATGCTACACTTTCCCACCTTATCAGGCTTCCTGTGATACCTCCATCATCACGTCACTCCTTTGACCAAAAGCTTTCAAGGGCTCCCTTCTGCCCACCTAATAGATCTCAAACTTTGTGCAGCATACACACCTGTGGAGTTTGCCTAAAATACTGATTTCCTAAGCTGCAACCCTGAAAATGTGATTTAGTAGCTCAGGATGGGGCCTGGAAATCTGTGTTTTAAGCAAGCTTTTCAAAAACACTGGCCTATGTGGACAAGGCCCAAATACTTTTTTATAGCATTCAAGGCTGTCCATGACCTCGCCCAAACCCACCTAACTCCTAATATAAAAGCTCTGTTCTAGAACGGCCATGGTCTTCAAACCTCTCATATAGGAGGCATTTCTAACTCTAAATCTCTGCTTAACTCTTCCAACCCATCTGGAATGACCTCCTGCCTTCTCTCCTATTATCCAAAGACTATATATCCTTCAAGGTCAAGCCCAAGTTTCACCTGTTCTCCAAGACTCTCTTTAAATTCTCCATCCCAGAAAGTTATCATTCTTCTTCTGAATAATTAAGCCTCTACTCTCTGACTCCAATCCTTTTGGTATTTAACTGGTTTCAAAAGTATATGCCTTGCAAAAAAAAAAAAAAGTATATGCCTTGCTTCCTCAATGAGACTGAGGGTTGCCACTACCCACACATGGCTATTTAAATTTGAACTAATTAAGATTAAATAAAGTTAAAATTTCAGTTCTTCAGTCACACTAGCCCCATTTCAAGTGCTCAATAGCCACAGAGAGCATTTCCACATCACAGAAAGTTCTTTTTTTTAAGATTTTATTTATTTATTTGACAGACAGAGATCACAAGTAGGCAGAGAGGCAGGCAGAGAGAGAGAAGGGGAAGCAGGCTCCCTGCCAAGCAGAGAGCCCGATGCAGGAAAATCTATCGGGATGCCTGGGTGGCTCAGTGGGTTAAAGCCTCTGCCTTCGGCTCAGAGAGAGAGGAAGGGAAGCAGGCTCTCTGCTGAGCAGAGAGCCTGATGTGGGGCTTGATCCCAGGACCCTGGGACCACGACCTGAGCCGAAAGCAGAGGCTTTAACCCACTGAGCCACCCAGGCACCCTGATAGATTTTCTTTCTAAACTGATTCCTATTTTCAGTAAAAGGAGCTCAGAAGATAAGTGTAAATATTCTGCATTTCAAGTCTCAAATCCTTGGCTTTTCTCAATTCTCTTTCTCTTTGACCTCTCTGCTGCATTTGGCATTATACAGAGCAGATTTCCCTCTCCTACAAGAAATGTTCTACTCCTTTGCTTCCAGGACGCTGTAACAAGAATGATCATCATTAATTTATTGAGCTCTTACCATATGACATGCTAAGCACTTTACATATTTCAACAACCATATTAAGTAAATAGTAATATTATTTAATGCTATTTTATAGATGAACATCTGAAGTTCAAAGAAAATTTGCTCAAGGGCACAAAGCTAGTAAGTGGTGGTGCTGGGACTAGAACCCAAACATCTCTTTTAAGGCTCTTCCTAAGAGTCATTACTAGATCAAATACCCAAAAGAGGTGGGGCAGACCATCAATTCCAACATCAAAGAATGGAAATAACCCACTCAAGAGTCTCCTCTTTTCTTTTTTCCCTGTCCTCCTAAAACTCTATCTTATTCTATCTCACATACCCCTCTGGTAGATTTTCAAGGTCTTTGCAGACTGGGAAATTTAAAGCCAATTACTCAGTAATGGAGAAAAAAGTAACCACAGTAGGTCAGGGAGAACCAGGACCAGGTATGGTCTTTCGTTTTCAAGAATTCTGTTTTCTC
Organism: Mellivora capensis; assembly: GCA_004024625.1. Lineage (NCBI taxonomy): Eukaryota > Metazoa > Chordata > Mammalia > Carnivora > Mustelidae > Mellivora > Mellivora capensis. Next base: position 57,267 of record PISX010009588.1, read on the forward strand.
CTAAATACCCTGTAGGCCCTTCACATTAAAACCTGTGTTGTTCAGGACTTACAATTTTGATTCCAGTGCTCTGCGAACAGTCCATTTTAATTACACTGGGAAGTATTTATAGCTTTTCTGTTCGCTGGGTTGGGCCCTTTGTCCAGTAGCTGCTGTCAGAGCCAGTCAAAGAAGACAAGTGAAGTGCTGGAGGAATCCGGCTCGAGGTTGGAACAGTCACCTACTTATTAGTGTTTCACATTACGCTGTTCACTGATATCCTTAAGCAGGTCAAATTCAGCATTCCTGGCCAGTAGACAGAGGGTCAGGATGCAGAAGAAAAAGCATATAGCAAACTTGCCCCTTGCCTTCATGGATAAGAGACCCTCAACCCTGTCCATCTCCCAAACTCTCCAGGCTCCCATAACGTGGCCTCAGCAACACAAGGCCCAACTACTGGAGACAGGGAGCTTAAGTTAATGACTGTGTGGATCCGTTGCAGTTGGAGGCCTCCATTACTTAGGTCAAAGAAGAAAAAGGAATATGGGAAATCTCTGTACCTTCTCCTCAATTTTACTGTGAACTTAAAACTGCTCTAAAAAATAAAGTCTTAATTAAAAAAAAAAAGAACAAGAACAAGAACAAGAAGGAGGAGGAATACTGGCTTCTTGTCCTGCCCATACAACTAACTGGCTCTGTGTGTTGGCGGGAGCTGTACATGCAAATATTTAGTGAGAACTTCTTTCCTTTTATTAGTGCATACACCATAAATGTTATAGGATACTGCTTTGTGTTCTTATATTTGACATAAATTTGATTATATGGAATTTGATACAAATTTTTCTGCAGCAGTATGCTTTTGATACATTTTGCTCTAGTTCTGTGTCACTACATGTAGTTATAATTCATTTTAACTGCTTTATGGTATTTCATCATATGAATACACCATAATTTATGTATTCATTCTGTTGATGGTCATTTAGTTTGTTTTCCTTTTTTCACTATCACAAATAAAATTCTTCGATGGACATCTGTATATACATGAGCACATGTGGGAGTTTCTCTTGATTAAAAATCCATGAGTGAGGGCACCATGGGTGGCTCAGTCAGCTAAGCACCTGCCTTAGGCTCAAGTCATTATCCCAGAGTCCTGGGATCGAGTCCTGCATCAGGCTCTCTGTTCTTGGGGAGTCTACTTCTGCCTCTACCCTTCCCCCAACTCATCCTCCCAATCTCCCTCCCTCTCTCAAATAAATAAATAAATAAAATTGTTTAAAAGTTTAAAAAAAATAAAAATCTGTGGGTGAACCACAGGACTTCAGTTGATGACAATCTACATCGGTACTAAGGAAAGACAGTAAAATCCGGGGCGCCTGGGTGGCTCAGTGGGTTAAAGCCTCTGCCTTCAGCTCAGGTCACTGTCCCGGGGTCCTGGGATCGAGCCCCATGTCGGGCTCTCTGCTGGGTGGTGAGCCTGCTCCCTACCCCCCGCCTGCCTCTCTGCCTACTTGTGATCTCTGTCTGTCAAATAAATAAATAAATAATCTTTTTAAAAAAAGATGGTAAAATCCTTCATCTAGTTACTGTAACTAAAAAATGTTTTGAAATGTATCTAGGATTTCTTTAAAGATGGTAAAGATTTTTATTTTTTTAATTTTTTAAAAATATTTTATTTATTTATTTGACAGACAGAGATCACAAGTAGGCAGAGAGGCAGGCAGAGAGAGAGGAGGAAGCAGGCTCCCCACTGAGCAGAGAGCCCGATGTGGGGCTCGATCCCAGGACCCTGGGATCATGACCTGAGCCGAAGCAGAGGCTTTAACCCACTGAGCCACCCAGGCGCCCCTGGTAAAGATTTTTAAAATAAAATATTTAAAATTTTAAAAATCATAAATAAAGAAATAAAAATAAATCCATAAGTGGAATTACTCAGTCATAGGGCACTCATAAGTTCAGCTTTAGTAGATACTGCCAAATAGTTTTCCAAAGTAGTTGTACCAATTTCATTACCACCGAGAGTGGACAAAAGTTCCAATCAATCTAAATCTTCATTAATACATGGCATTGTTAGTCTTTTCTCATTTTAGACACTTTGTTGGGTGAGTAGTAATATCTTGTGGGCTTTTAAAAAAAATTATTTATTTGAGGGAGAGAGAGAGAGCATGAGGTGGGAGCGGCAGGCAGAGGGAGAAGCAGACTCTCCGCTGAGCAGGGAGCCAGACATGGGGCTGGATTCCAGGACCCTGAGATCACGACCCGAGCCCAAGGTAGACGCTTCACTGACCGAGCCACCCAGGCACCCTGTTTTGTGGTTTTAGTTTTAATTTCCTTGATAACTTGTGAGATAGAGCACATGTCACGGGTTTATCATCTGATACGCTTTCTTTTTTTTTAAGATTTTATTTATTTATTTGACAGAGAGAGATCACAAGTAGGCAGAGAAGCAGAGAGAGAGGGGGAAGCAGGCTCCCTGCTGAGCAGAGAGCCCGATGTGGGGCTCAATCCCAGGACCCTGAGATCATGACCTGAGCCAAAGGCAGAGGCTTAACCCACTGAGCCACCCAGGCGCCCCTGATACGCTTTCTTTTTTTTTTTTTTTTAAGATTTTATTTATTTATTTGTCAGAGAGAGAGCGAGCACAGGCAGGCAGAGTGGCAGGCAGAGGCAGAGGGAGAAGCAGGCTCCCCGCCAAGCAAGGAGCCCGAAGTGGGACTCGATCCCAGGACGCCGGGACCATGACCTGAGCCGAAGGCAGCCGCTTAACCAACTGAGCCACGCAGGCGTCCCCCTGATACGCTTTCTTAAAGCAGATGTTGACAGGGACAAGAAAGGGCTAAGAGAAAGGACATGGGGGTAGTGACTAAGGGCTGGGGGTGGGAAGCAAACACTGTAGAAAGGGGGAACCTAAGGGCATTAAATCAAACTTTCTGAGCAGACCAGTTTTTCTGAGGACTAGCCAAGTATACAGATTCGGGAGTCTCTTCAGAGCACAGCCACGGATGCTGTAAAGGTGCATATAAAGGTGTGGGTAATACATGTGTGAAGTCCAGCCATAAAAAAAAAAAAAATCCTGGCAGCAACCACCATCCAAGCTCTGCTTTCTCCATCAGCAGCAGTTCCAGCTGCTTCCTGGCATCTCTAACCAGGTTAGGTTCCTGACTGGCTTTCAATGCCCTTGTCTCAAAAATGCCAGCACTGGCTTTGCAGATTCCAGCTGGAAGGCCGTTCGATGCCAGTGTTAAAGAGCACAGAATGGGAAATATTCTTTTGTCTATAGCTTTACTGAGGTATGATTGACAAAATAAAATTATATATATCCAAGGTGTACATCATGATGTTTATATATGCACACACATTGTGAAATGATTACTACAGCTAAGATAATTAACGTATCTGTCACTGCACACAGTTATTTGGGGGGGGGTGCAAATATTCTTTTTACTCAGCACAAGTCAAATACAACTTTCTTCAATAGTCGGGCTGCAGAGCAACATGGTTTAGAGGGTTGCTTCTCAAATTTTCATGCGCATGTGAATCCTCCAGGGATCTTGTTAAAATGCAGACTCTGATTCCAGAGCTGTGAGGTAAAGCCTGAGATTCTGCATTTCTAACAAGCTCTCAGACGCCACTGCTCTGAGGACCACACTTTGAGTTTACAACATGAGCTATGTCAAGCAGAGAAAGACAATTACCATATGGTTTCACTCACATGTGGAACATAAGGAATAGCACAGAGGACCACAGGGGAAGGGAGGGAAAACTGAATGGGAAGAAATCAGAGAGGGAGACAAACCAGGAGAGACTCTGGACTCCTGGAAATAAACTGAGGGTTACAGAAGGGAGGGGGTGGGGGGAAAGGGTGACTGAGTAATGGGTATTAAGGAGGGCATGTGTTGGGAGGGATTAGCACTCTGTGTTATATGCAACTAATGAATTGTTGAACACTACAACAAAAAGTTAATGATGTATGGGGCACCTGGGTGGATCAGTCGTCAAGCTTCTGCCTTCGGCTCAGGTCATGATCCCGGGGTCCTGGGATGGAACCCTGCATTGGGCTCCCTGTTCAGCGTGAAGCTTGTTTCTCCCCCTCGCACTCCCCCTGCCTGTGTTCCCTCTCTCGCTGTGTGTCTCTGTGTCAAATAAATAAATAAAATCTTTAAAAAAAACCCTTATGATTTACTATATATTGGCTAACTGAACATAATGGAAAATTTAAACTAATAATAATAATAAAAAGAACATGAGCTATGGAGTCACACAGAACTGAGTTTACAGCTCACTGGGCTGTGGATTTCTCAGCTGTAAAATTCCTTGCCTATAAAAAGATTTTTTAAAAAAGCATTACCCACTTCATAGGGTCACTAAGGAGGTTAAATGAAATAATGCATATAAAATATGTTTAGCACAATGCATGGAAAGAATAAGTAAGAAGTGCCAGCTATTGTTAATATTCCATGAACTGGAAATTCTACACACCTATGATATTCTGTGGACTGAGATTCAGAATGACTATCTGGAATCTAATCTGGAATCTAGCCAAGAGCCTAGATTAATCAGAGGAAGATAGATTGAATCATACTTAGTCATATTTTATGTTAGGCTTCTTTTATTGTAGTCTAAGTCTTTGAAAATTGAGACTTCATCTGTGTCAGTCAGGGTCCCAGCAGGGAACAGATGGCACATTCAAATTAGTAAAATTACTGGAAATTTTAACAAGAGGACTATCTACAAAGGTATACCCAGAGTGTAGGAAAACCAAGAGGGATACAGAGTCCAGTAACTTGTAGCTGTTACCACCCATATGCCCAAAAAGGGATGAGGGGAGAAAACAGATACCAGGAAAAAGGAGAATGTGGCACAGAAGGGGTCCCCTTGAGGGAGGCTGTGAGCTTTAAGTAAGAGACAGCAGTCAGCCTACAGCAATCCTACAAGGTAGCTGCCAGGAATAAATACCCTAACCTTAGTTTCTTCCCTACTTTTGATGTCAGGCCAAGGATCTCCACTGCCCAAACCCTACCAGAAGCCAAGAAGGAATGGAAACTCACTGATGTAATCCATGTAGGTTAGTCTCCCAGGGCAGAGAGCAGGTGGAGATTGGATCTGGGGTGATAAGCAGAAGCTATCTAGTGTATAACCTATGACACATATACTCAGCCAAAATACTATCCAAACCAGAACACTGCACTCCTTTGATCAAGCCAAGAGAAGAGACTACTGTTTGGGAATGCTGAACTCAATTAGTTTATCACTGAATGAGCATCAACAACTTTCAGGCTATTTCCCTCTTGGATGTCCTATAATCACCCAAAACTCGACACGTCTAAAACTGAAATTCATCTTCCTCTACCACCACAACTCAACTTTCCCATTGTCACGAATGGCAGCCTTTGATACGCCAATCTCTCAGCCTGAAACATTTTTCTATTTCCTCTCTGCATACTTAAATTGTACCTATTCTTTAAGGTCTAACTCAAATATTCCCTCCTCCAAGAGGTCTTTCTCCAACTAATTTAGCTTACACTGATTTCCCTCTTCTCTGAAACATCAGTAATTTAGTTGTTATTGTCAGGTGCTGTATTTAACTGGTCTTGGTATACATACCATCATCCCAACTAAAAACTATACTTCTTGAAGACAGGAACTATGTCTTAACTTTCTTTTTTCCCCATTTGTCAAGACCAAGCATCTTGAGATTTGTTGAATGTAAGTGTACAATAAACACTAGAAGAATGAAGAATTGGGAAAGAATAGCTGGGGACAAAATTTCCAATCTCATTTTTCTATTAGAGCTTCTTGGAAAAAACCTAACTCTCTGAGGACTTGCCTGGCCTTGTGTAGAACTATGCAGGCATAAAGGACAGCTCTGTCTCCCATCTATCCACTTGGCATTTTATTTTATTTTTTTTAAAGATTTTATTATTTATTTGTCAGAGAGGGAGAGAGAGAGAGAGCGTGAGCACAGGCAGACAGAGTGGCAGGCAGAGGCAGAGGGAGAAGCAGGCTCCCTGCTGAGCAAGGAGCCCGATGCGGAACTCGATCCCAGGACGCTGGGATCATGACCTGAGCCGAAGGCAGCCACTTAACCAACTGAGCCACCCAGGCGTCCCCACTTGGCATTTTAAAAACACTTTTCTAAATAACCCTTGGGTTAAATACAGAATCAAAACAGAGATTACCAACTGTTCAGGAATGAGTAACACGGAACTCAACACCCATCAAAACTCATGATATGCAGCTAAAGTGGTAATAATAAGAAAGTTGTAGCACTAAGTGCATTTATTTATTCCAATATATTCAAATGTATTTCAACTGATAATATATAAACTATTTCAGCTGACAATAAATGAACTAAAGTCAACTCAAGAATACAAATAAATAACAACTAAATATATCCAAGGAAGGCATAAGGAAAGAATAAATATTTTTTTCAAAATTAATGGCCCCTGGGACGCCTGGGTGGCTCAGTTGGTTGAGCAGCTGTCTTCGGCTCAGGTCGTGATCCCAGCATCCTGGGATCGAGTCCCACATCGGGCTCCTTGCTCGCCAGGAAGCCTGCTTCTCACTCTGCCTCTGTCTGCCTGTGCTCTCTCTCTCTCTCTCTCTCTGACAAATAAATAAATTAAATTTAAAAAAAAATTAATGGCCCCTTTCTCACCAGTCCTCCCACTTACAATAACAACAACAACAGCAACAGCAAAACAACCCTGGATGAAATAACAATCAAGCATAAGAAGAACCTGAAAAGTAGAAAGGAGAAAGTGGACTTCCTAGGGACTTTAAGATATAAGGAACACTACAATGGTAAGTTGTCTGGGGACTCTTTTAGCCCCCTATATATTGCAGATGGGGCACTGGAGAAGCCTGCAACCTGAAACTGCCAATAAACCCAGTCAAAAAAGGCCCCAAGACAAACTTATTTCCTTTAGTTAAATAAAGAGGGAAAGGGTAACCTAGCAGAACAGAAAACCTTTTCGATATTACCCACTCAGAAAACCTTTTTGATAATACCCACTCCACCCTAGCCAAACATTGAAGGAAAAACTGTCCTTTCCCTGTAGTGTCAGTGGTATCAAATAGAGTCACCCGTGAAATAAGTCGATCGGAGAAAGACAACTATCATATGATTTCCCCGATATGAGGAAGTGGAGATTCAACGTGGGGTGTTTGGAGGTAGGAAAAGAATAAATGAAACAAGATGGGATTGGGAGGGAGACAAAGCCTAAGAGACTCTTAATCTCACAAAACAAACTGAGGGTTGCTGGGGGGAGGGGGGAGGGAGCGGGTGGTGGGGTTATGGACATTGGGGAGGGTATGTACTATGGTGAGTGCTGTTAAGTGTGTAAACCTGGCGATTCACAGACCTGTACTCCTGGGGCTAATAATACATTATATATTTATAAAAAAATAGAGTCACCCATGGCTGGTCCTACATGACAACAGTTAGGCAGGGTGAGTTAGCTCTCTGTTTCCTCCACAGGGGTGGTGCCCACAGGACCAAACAAGGAGCGGAACATCCCCCACCCCCTGCCACCTCCCAGGTAGCAAAGAGATGGAATGAGGCAATGCAAGGTGGTGTTAGTTAGCACTCCATTTTCCCCCTGAGGTAATGTTAGTAGGGACTTCCCCACCTGACAGCAACGAGGAGGTAAGAGTCAATCTTCCATTGCCCATTTTCCACCTGATGTGGGAGGCACCTAGCAGGGAGCTGAACTCCTACCCCCTCCTAGCAGTAACTAGAAAGAAATGAACCAAGCATAAGGACTTGTTGGAAAATGAAAAAAGGAAAGAACATTCATATTATGTGAGTTGTAGAAAAAGAGAAGAAAGACTATAGAGCTGAAGAAGTATTTAAAGAAATAATGGCTGAAACCTTCCCAAAGGCTAAGATGTGGACATTAATGGACTGTGATAAGTTACTTATATATAATGCAATAATTAGAGCAAGCACTAAAAAAAATCTACACAAAAAATATACTCAAGACCTGTATAGATTAACCAAAATGGAATTCTCAAAAAAGGTTCAAGTAACACATAGCAAGGCAGGAAAAATGAAGAGGAACAAAAAATAGAACAAACAGGAAACAACAACAAAAAAAACCAGCAAATTTAAGCTTTAACATATCTGCAATTACGTGAAACATAAAAGCCTAAGTAAACCAAGTAAACTAAGAAAATGAGATTGATGGGTGCCTGGGTGGTTCAGTTGGTTAAGCATCTGCCTTCGACTGGGCTCATGATCTTGGGTTCCTGGGATCAAGCCCCTGGGATGGATCCCCAAGCCAGGCTTCCTGCTCAGTGGGGAGTCTGTTTCTCCCTCTCCCTCTGCCCCTCCTCCCACTCGTGTGCGTGTGTGTGTGCGCGCGCGCCCTCTCTCTCTCTCTCTCTCTCTCAAATAAATAAATAAAATCTTTTTTAAAATAGTATAATAGGGATGCCTGGGTGGCTCAGTTGGTTAGGCAGCTGCCTTCAGCTCAGGTCATGATCCCAGCGTCCTGGGATCGAGTCCCACATCCGGCTCCTTGCTCGGCAGGGAGCCTGCTTCTCCCTCTGCCTCTGCCTGCCACTCTGTCTGCCTGTGTTCACTCTATCTCTCTGACAAATAAATAAATAAAATCTTTAAAAAAAAATAAAAATAAAAATAAAATAAAATAAAATAATAAAAAATGAGATTGACACAGTGGTTAAAAAAACATGACCCAAACATGCTATCTATAAGAAATGCACTTCAAGGGGCGCCTGGGTGGCTCAGTTGGTTGAGCGACTGCCTTCGGCTCAGGTCATGATCCCGGAGTTCCGAGATCGAGTCCCGCATCAGGCTCCCAGCTCCACAGGGAGTCTGCTTCTCCTTCTGACTTTCTCCTCGCTCATGCTCTCTCTCACTGTCTCTCTCTCAAATAAATAAATAAAATCTTTAAAAAAAAAAGAAATGCACTTCAAACTAATTATATAGGTAGGTGGAAAATAAAAGAATGTAAAAAGAGTGAAAAGGTAAGGTAGACTTTAGAACAAAGGACATTGCCAGCGACAGAGGAAGACATTACATAATGATGAAAGGGTCAATCCCACAAGAAAAAAGAGCAAATCTAAATGTGTAGATACCAAACAACACTACTGCAAAATACATTAAGCTAAAACTTCATAGAAATGATAAAGCAAACAAATCATCAACATCCTTTCTCAACAATTGCTAGAACTATTAGAAAATCAACAAGGATATGGAGGAACTAAACAATACCACCAACCAGCATTTGCAAGACATTCCACCCACCAATAGCGACATACATTCTTTTCGAGAGCGCATGGAACATTCACCAAGACAGACTATCTCCTGGGCATCTACAATGATACAGAGTGTGTTCTCTGACCACCGTGAAATTAAGCTGGGAATCAATAACAGAAAACAACAGGAAAAACTCCAAACATTTAGAAACTGAATAACTCATATATAAATATGAGTCAAAGACGTTTCAACAGAAATTTTTTAAAAATACACTGTACTGAATGAAAATGAAAATGTAATATATCAAAAGTTGTAGGATGCAGCTAAAAGCAGTGCTGAGAGGGAAATTTGTGGCACTAAATACTTAGAAAAGAAGAAAACTCAAACAATCTAAGCTCATATCCTACCCTAAGAAACTAGGAAAACAAAAGCAAAATCCACTCAAAGCAAACAGAATGAAAGAAATCATAATGATAAGAGTAGAAATCAGTGAAATTGAAAACAGAAAAGCTGTACAAAAAATGAATGAAACAAAAAGCTGGGTTCTTTGGGAAAAAAGAACTGATAAACCTCGAAAGACTGACAAAAAGGAGAGAAGACACAATTTACCAGTATCAGGAATGAAAGAGGAGATATTGTCACAGAACTTTCATACATCAAAAGAATAAGAGAATATTATGAATAACTCTGCAGAGATAGATTAGACGACTTGGATGAAATGGACCACAATTCCTCAAAAACCACAAATTACCACAACTCTTCCAATATGAAATAATTTGAATAGTTCTATAACTATTCAGGAAATTAAACTCATAGTTCAAAAACTGCTGAAAGAAAAATCTCCAGGTCCATATGGTTTCACTAGAGAATTCTACCAAACCATTTAAAGAATTATTAACAACAATTCTACACAATCTCTTTCAGAAAAGATAAGGTAATTCCAGCTTACTTTATGAGGCCAATATTATCTTGACACCAAATCAGACAAAGCCAGTAGAAAAAGAGCTTACAGTACAATATCGGAGCACAGATGTAAAAATCCTCAACAAGATATAAACAAATATAATCCATCAATGTATAAAAATAATTGTATAACACAACTAGGTGAAGTTTATTCCAGGAATACAAGGCTGGTTAAATATTTTTTTAAGATTTTATTTATTTATTTGACAGACAGATCACAAGTAGGCAGAGAGGCAGGCAGAGAGAGAGGAGGAAGCAGGCTTCCCACTGAGCAGGGAGCCCAATATGGGGCTCGATTCCATGACCCTGGGATCATGACCTGAGCCAAAGGCAGAGGCTTAACCCACTGAGCCACCCAGGTGCCCCAAGGCTGGTTAAATATTTAAAACTCAATGTCATCCAACTATCAACAGGCTAAAAAAGAAAAGCCACATGATCATATCAAACAATGTAAAAAAAATCTTTTACTAAATTCAACATTCATTCATGATAAAAGCTCTCAGAAAGCTAGGACTACAAGATAACTTCATTAACCTAGTAAAGAACATTCACAAAAACTAGAGCTAATATCATACTTAAGCTTGAAAGACTGAATGTTTTTCTGAATGATTTTAGAAACAAGGCAAAGATGTCTGCTCTCATCACTGCCATTCAGCATAGTACCGGACATTCTAAACAGCTCAATAAGGCAGGAAAAATGAAATAAAATAAAGATTGGAAAAGACAAAATAAAATTCTCCCAATTTACAGATGACAAGATTATATAGAAAACCTCAAGGAATCCAAACACACTATAAAACTATTAATACTACACACAAGAAATTGGATTGCTCTAAAGGGAATTATGTTGAGTGAAAAAGCCATTCTCAAAATGTTACATACTGTATGATTCCATTTGTATAACATTCTAAATGATAAAATTATAGAGATGGAGAACAGATAAGTAGTTGCCAAGACTTAGAGACATGGGAAGAGAATGACTGTGACTATAAAGAGGTAGCAAGGATCTTTGTGGTTACAGAACAGTTCTAGGTCTTTATTATGATGGTGGATACATGAATCTATGCATGTGTTAAAATTGCACAGAATTTTGGGACAATTGAATATTCACCTGCAAACAAATACAATTGGAGACCTCTTATACCGTATATAAAAATCAATTGAGGTGTGCCTGGCTGGCTCAGTTGGTAGAGCATGGAACCCTTGATCTTGGGGTTGTGAGTTCAAGACCCACATTGAGCATAGAGTTTAGTTAAATTAAAAAAAAAACAAGAAATTAATTTAAAATGGATGAAAGGCCTAAGGGTAAGGGATAAAATTTTAAAACGCTTAGAAGAAAATAAGCATAAATTTTCATGAACTTGGATTGGGCAGTGGTATCTTAGATGTGATACCAAAAGCACAAGCAACAAAAGGAAAAACAGATAAATTAGACTACATCAAATTTTAGAACTTGTGCTACAAAGGATACCATTAAGAAAGTAAAAAAAAAAGTTATTACTCAGCCATAATGAATGAAATCTTGCCATTTGCAACATGAATGGAGCTAGAGAGTACTATTCTAAGTGAAATAAGTCAGTTCACAGAAAGACAAATATATGATTTCACTTATATGTGGAATATAAGAAACAAAGCAAATGAGCAAAGGGAAAAAAAGAGAGAGAGGCAAACCAAGAAACAGACTCTAAACTATACAGAACAAACTGATGGTTACCAGGGGGGTGGTGGGTGGAAAGATAGGTGAACTAGGTAATGAGGATTAAGGAGGGTACTTTCAGTGGTGAGCCCTGGGTGATGTATGGAAGTGCTGGATTGCTATGTTGTACACCTGAAACTAGTACTACACTCTATGTTAACTAACCAGAATTTAAACAAAGACTTTTTTTAAAAGATTTTATTTATTTGACAGAGAGATAACAAGTAGGCAGAGAGGCAGGCAGAGAGAGAGGGGGAAGCAGGCTCCCTGCCAAGCAGAGAGCCCAATGAAGGGCTCGATCCCAGGACTCTGGGATCATGACCTGAGCCAAAGGCAGAGGCTTTAACCCACTGAGCCACCCAGGCACCCCAAAACAAAGACTTTTAAAAAGAAGTGAAAATGCAACCCACATGATAGAAGGAAATTTTGCAAATTATATATCTAATAAAGGACTTAAATCCAGAATATATAAATAACTTTTGCAACTCAACTATAAAAAGACAAATAACCAATTTTCTTTAATGGACAAAAGATAAAAATAGATACTCTCCAAAGAAGATATACCCAAATGGCCAACAAGAAAAGATGCCCAATATCATTAGACATCAAGGAAATGCAAATCAAAACCACAATGAGATACCTTTTCACACCCACTAGGATGGCTATAATCAGAAGGACATAAAACAGTGCTGGCAAGGATGTGGCAAAATTGGAACCCTCATCCACTGATGGTGGGACTGTAAAGTGGTGTGGCTGCTTTAAAAAACAATCTGGCAGGGGGCGTCTGGGTGTCTCAGTTGGTTAAGCGTCTGTCTTTGGTTCAGGTCATGATCCCAGGGTCCTGGGATTGAGCCCTGCATCAGGCTTCCTGGTCAGTGAGGAACCTGCTTCTCCCTCTCACACTCCCCTAGCTTGTGTTCCCTCTCTCACTGTCTCTCTCTCTCTCTCTCTCTCTGTCAAAGAAATAAACAAAATCTTTTTTAAAAGTCTATTAAACGGGACGCCTGGGTGGCTCAGTTGGTTAAGCAGCTGCCTTCGGCTCAGGTCATGATCCCAGCGTCCTGGGATCATGACCTGAGCCAAAGGCAGCAGCTTAACCCACTGAGCCACTCAGGCGTCCCAATAAAAGTCTATTTAAAAAACAATCTGACATTTCCTCAAAAAGTTGAGCATGGAGTTACCATATGACCCAGTTATCATACAATCCATACCTAGGTATATGATTAAGAGAAATAAAAAGATATGCCCCACACACAGATTTGTACATAAATGTCAATCACAGCATTATTCCTAATATTCAAAAAATAAAAACAATCTAAATATACAGCAATTGATGAAAGGATAAACAAATGTGGTATATCCAGCAAATTGGAGTATTACTTAGCAATAAAAAATGAAGTACTGATACATGCTACAACATGCATGGATATTCAAAAATTATGCTAAGTGAAAGAACCATATCACAAAAGATTATGTATTGTATGATTCCACTTATATGAAATGTCTAGAATAGGCAATCAATAGAGACAGAAAGTAAATTAGCAGCAGCAAAGGCTGAGGGTGGAAAGAAAAAGCATGTGACTTTCATCCAAGAATACCCTACCCAGCAAAGTTATTTTTTAGAATTGAAGGAGAGATTTCCAGCCAAGCAAGAGCTAAAGGAGTTCATCACCTCTAGACCAGCCTTAAAAGAAACATTAGAAGGATTTCTTTAAGCTGAAATAAAAGGGTGCTCATTAGTAATAGGAAAACATATGAGGGGTGCCTAGGTGGCTCAGTCGTTAAGCATCTGCTGTTCAGCTCAGGTCATTATCTCAGGGTCCTGGGATTGGGCCCCACATCCAGCTCCCTGCATCAGGCTCCCTGATTGGCGGGAAGCCTGCTTTTCCCTCTACCTCTCCCCCTCCTTGTGTTCCCTCTCTCACCATGTCTCTCTGTCAAATAAATAAAATCTTTAAAAAAAGGAAAACATGAAAGTACAAATCTTATTGGTAAAAGTAAATATATAGTGAAATTTAGGATAATCTAATGTTGTCAAAGTGATGGGTTAATCACTTATAAAGCTAATATGAAGGTTAAAAGTCAAAAGTAGTAAAAATAACTACGATAATTTGTTAATGGATATACATGATAAAAAGATGTAAATTGTGACATCAAAAACTGAGATTTTTAGAGGGGAGGAGGGAGGAGGATGGGTTGGCCCAGTGGTGGGTATTAAGGAGGGCACATATTACATGGAGCACTGGGTATTACCCATAAACAATGAATCTTGGAACACTATATCAAAAATTAATGATATAATTTATGGTCACTAACATAACACAATAAAAATTAATTAACTAATTAATTTTTAAAAACATATTGAGAATGTGGTCAAATTTAAGTTGTTATCAACTTAAAACAGACTGTTATGAATATAAGTTGTTTTATGAAAGCTTCATTGTAACCACAAAGTGAAAACCTATAAAAGATAGACAAAAGATAGAGAAAGATATCTTAACAAACCACTACAGAGAAAAATCAAATCACAAAGGAAAAGAGCAAGAGAAGAAAGAAACAGAGGACCTACAAATCAGCCAGAAAACAATTAACAAAATGGCAATAATTTCTTTAAATGTAAGTAGACAAAATGCTCAGAAACATAGACAAAATGCTCAAAAACATAGGCTGAAGGGGGGTAAAAAGTCTATATGCCGCCTGCAAGAGACTCACTTCAGATGTGAGGACACAAAGAAACTGAAAGTGAAGGGATAGAAAAGGATGTTCCATGCAAATGGAAACCACGAGGAACCTGGGATAGCTATACTTATATCAGACAATATAGACTTTAAGACAAAGACTGTAATAAGAGATAAAAATGTCATTACATAATGATAAATGCATCAATCCAACAAGAGGATATAACATTTGTAAATCATTTATGCACCTAACATAAGAATATCTAAACAGGGGCGCCTGGGTGGCTCAGTGGGTTAAAGCCTCTGCCTTCGGCTCAGGTCATGATCCCGGGGTTCTGGGATGGCTCTCTGCTCAGCGGGGAGCCTGCTTCCCTTCCTCTCTCTGCCTGCCTCTCTGCCTACTTGTGATCTCTGTCAAATAAATAAATAAAATCTTAAAAAAATATCTAAACATAAAAAGTAAATATTAACAGACCTGAAATGAGAAATAGACAGCAATACAGTAATAGTAGGGGACTTTATCTCAATTTCACCAATGCATAGATCATCTAAACACATTAGACCAGACTCAGTAGACATACTGAATATCCCATCCAAAGGCAACAGAATACACATTCTTTTCAAGTGCACACAGAACATTCTCCAGGATATATCATATGTTAGGCTACAAAACAAGGTCTCAATAAATTCAAGAAAATTGAAATCATATCAAGTAACTTTTCCAAACACAATGGTATACAACTAGAAATCAATTACCAGAAAAAAATGGGAAAATTCACAAATAGGTGGAGATTAAACATCATGCTACTGAACAACACGTGGTGCAAAGGAGAAATCAAAATATACCCTGAGACAAGTAAAAATGGAAATACAACATTCCAAAACTTATTGGATGCAGCAAAATGTTCTAAAATTGATTGCAATAATGGATGCACAACTCTTTGAACATAACTACTGAATTACAGATTTTAAATTGGAGAATTGTTTGGTTTGTGAATTATGTCCCAATAAAGCTGTTATTTCAAAAAATGCATAGAACTATACACATACAAATGAGTGTGTGTAAAACTAGTGAAACCTGAACACAGTTTATATGTTTTGTCAATTTCGTGGTTCTAATATTGTACTATAGTTATATAAGGTATTACTGTTAATAATAGGGAAAAATAGGGAATCCCAGGTGAAAAGTACATAGGACCTCCGTGTACTATTTATATAACTTTCTGTAAAACTATGATTATTTCAAAATAAAAAGTTAAAAAGGCAAAAAAATTCTGATTATGGATGCTTATTCTTGCTCAAAAATTGGAAATAATACAAACATCTTTCAAAGGATCAAATAAATACACTGTAATATATCCATACAATGAAATCTTACTCAGCAGTAAAGAAACCAACTATTTATACACACTAAAACTTGGACAAAAAAAAAACTTGGATGAATTTCAAAGCCATTAGGCTGAAGTTAAAAAATTAATTTCAAAAGGCCATACACTCTATCATTCAATTTATATAACATTCTCAAAATGACAAAATTGTAATGATAGAGAATAGATTACTGGTTGCCAGAAATTAAGAGTGTGTAGGGGGAAGGGTTGAGGGAGAGGTGTAACTATCAAGAAATAGCAAAGAGGAGTTTTTGGGGGTGATGCAATTGTTTTATATGCAGATTATGGTGGTGGATACATGAATCTATGTGTGCTAAAATTGTATGGATAGATGTGTTCTTTAAAAGTCTATTTTAAAATATGGTAATTTTTAAAAGAAAACAAATGCTAAAAGAAAGAAAAGAAGAGTAAACCTGTAGATTAAACAAGATGTTAAAGTATCAAGTTTTCTGGGGTGCCTGAGTGGCTCAGTCAGTTAAGCACCTTCCTTCAGCTCAGGTCATGATCTCAGGGTCCTGGAATAGAGTCCTGCATTGGGTTGCCTGCTCAGCAGGGAACCTGCTTCCCCCTCTGCCCCTTCCCCTGCTCATGCTTTCTCTCTCTCACTCTCTCCCTCAAATACATAAATAAAATCGTTTTTTAAAAAATCAAGTTTTCTAAAATGGGCAATACTACAGTGTATAAGGGAATGACATTGGCTAATGGCAGAGTAGGCAGCTCCAAACTCCCATTCATCCACAGAAACACTGGAAAACAAGCAAAAACAGTCAGAACCAATGTCAGAACTCTGAAATACATGGGTTTACAAGCAACCAAGTGAACACTGAATTTTTTTAAAAAGGAAACTTAAAAATGACAAGAAAGCTTTGTGGTGTTTTTACCTACCCTTGCTTCACCCCTGGTGGTCTTGATGATGGCATCCTGCATTCCCAGTGTGTGACCCTGGTCCCTGGTTCCAGAGATCATAGAGCAGACCTTACTCACAAATTATTGTGTGGATCTGTTTTAACCCATCTGGGGGCTACCTGAAGGACTGACACAAGGTTCTAGTCTTTGTTTCCCCTAAATCAGAATTCATTCAGGGCAGAAAAGTGATGGGCATTGCTCAAAAATATTGTAAGGTAAACAGAATCTTGCAGCTTCCAAGGTTATCAATAAGCCATATCATCAATATACCACCTAAATTCCTGGGAGAAAAATCCAGGACAAAAGTTCCTTTGGGAAATCAGACCGCTCAAAAGTGCCTGTGTGGATATAAAATCAATGCACAGAAATCAGTTGCATTTCTCTACACCACCAACAAGACAGAAGAAAGAGAAATTAAGGAGTCAATCCCATTTACAATTGCACCCAAAACTATAAGATACCTAGGAATAAACCTAACCAAAGAGGCTAAAAATCTATACTCAGAAAACTATAAAGTACTCATGAAAGAAATTGAGGAAGAC
>PISX010009589.1:0-74979 GCA_004024625.1 Mellivora capensis
ATACAATAATAGTAGGGGACTTTAACACTCCCCTTACTGAAATGGACAGATCATCCAAGCAAAAGATCAACAAGGAAATAAAGGCCTTAAATGACACACTGGACCAGATGGACATCACAGATATATTCAGAACATTTCACCCCAAAGCAACAGAATACACATTCTTCTCTAGTGCACATGGAACATTCTCCAGAATAGACCACATCCTGGGTCATAAATCGGGTCTCAACCAGTATCAAAAGATTGAGATCATTCCCTGCCTATTTTCAGACCACAATGCTCTGAAGCTAGAACTCAATCACAAGAGGAAATTTGGAAAGAACCCAGATACATGGAGACTAAACAGCATCCTTCTAAAGAATAAATGGGTCAACCAGGAAATTAAAGAAGAATTGGAAAAAATCATGGAATCAAATGATAATGAAAACAAACCATTCAAAATCTGTGGGACACAGCAAAGGCAGTCCTGAGAGAAAAATATATAGTGGCACAGGCCCTTCTCAAGAAAGAAGAAAGGTCTCAAATATACAACCTAACCCTACACCTAAAGGACCTGGAGAAAGAACAAGAAAGAAAGCCTAAACCCAGCAGGAGAGAGAAATCATAAAGATCAGAGCAGAAATCAATGAAATAGAAAACAAACAAACAAAAAAAATAGAACAAATCAACGAAAGTAGAAGCTGGTTCTTTGAAAGAATCAATAAGATTGATAAACCCCTGGCCAGATTTATCAAAAAGAAAAGAGAAAGGACCCAAATAAATAAAATCATGAATGAAAGAGGAGAAATCAAAACCAACACCAAAGAAATACAAACAATTATAAGAACATACTATGAGCAACTCTATGCCAACAAATTTGACAATCTGGAAGAAATGAATGCATTCCTAGAGAAATATAAACTATCACAACTGAACCAGGAAGAAATAGAAAACCTGAACAGACCCATAACCAGTAAGGAGATTGAAACAGTCATCAAAAATCTCCAGGCAAACAAAAGCCCAGGGCCAGGCGGCTTCCCAGGGGAATTCTACCAAACATTTAAAGAAGAATTAGTTCCTATTCTCCTGAAACTGTTCCAAAAAATATAAATGGAAGGCAAACTTCCAAATTCATTTTATGAGACCAGCATCACCTTGATCCCAAAACTAGACAAGGATCCCATCAAAAAAGAGAATTACAGACCAATATCCTTGATGAACACAGATGCGAAAATTCTCACCAAAATATTAGCCAATAGGATTCAACATTACATTAAAAGGATTATTCACCACGACCAAGTGGGATTTATTCCAGGGCTGCAAGGTTGGTTCAACATCCCCAAATCAATCAATGTGATACAACACATTAATAAAAGAAAGAACAAGAACCACATGATACTCTCAATAGATGCTGAAAAAGCATTTGACAAAGTCCAGCATCCCTTCCTGATCAAAACTCTCCAGTGTAGGGATAGAGGGCACATACCTCAATATTATCAAAGCCATCTATGAAAAACCCACCGTAAATATCATTCTCAATGGAGAAAAAAATGAAAGCTTTTCCACTAAGGTCAGGAACATGACAGGGATGTCCGTTATCACCACTGCTATTCAACATAGTACTAGAAGTCCTAGCCTCAGCAATCAGACAACAAAAAGAAATTAAAGGCATCCAAGTCGGCAAAGAAGAAGTCAAACTATCACTCTTTGCAGATGATATGATACTATATGTGGAAAACCCAAAAGACTCCACTCCAAAACTGCTAGAACTTGTACAGGAATTTAGTAAAGTGTCAGGATATAAAATCAATGCACAGAAATCAGTTGCATTTCTCTACACCAACAAAAAGACAGAAGAGAAATTAAGGGGTCAATCCCATTTACAATTGCACCCAAAACTCTAAGATACCTAGGAATAAACCCAACCAAAGAGGCTAAAAATCTATACTCAGAAAACTATAAAGTACTCATGAAAGAAATTGAGGAAGACACAAAGAAATGGAAAAATGTTCCATGCTCCTGGATTGGAAGAACAAATATTGTGAAAATGTCTATGCTACCTAAAGCAATCTACACAGTTAATGCAATCCCTATCAAAATCTCACCCATTTTTTTCAAAGAAATGGAACAAATAATCCTAAAATTTATATGGAACCTGAAAAGACCTCGAATAGCCAAAGGAATACTGAAAAAGAAAGCCAAAGTTGGTGGCATCATGATTCCGGACTTCAAGCTCTATTACAAAGCTGTCATCATCAAGACAGTATGGTACTGGCACAAAAACAGACACATAGATCAATGGAACAGAATAGAGAGCCCAGAAATAGACCCTCAACTCTATGGTTAACTAATCTTCAATAAAGCAGGAAAGAATGTCCAATGGAAAAAAGACAGCCTCTTCAAGAAATGTATTGGGAAAATTGGAGAGCCACTTGTAGAAAAATGAAATTAGACCATTTCCTTACACCACACACGAAAATAGACTCAAAATGGATGAAGGACCTCAATGTGAGAAAGGAATCCATCAAAATCCTTGAGGAGAACGCAGGCAGCAACCTCTTCGACCTCAGCAGCAGCAACATCTTCCTAGGAACATCGCCAAAGGCAGGGGAAGCAAAGGCAAAAATGAACTATTGGGATTTCATAAAGATCAAAAGCTTTTGCACAGCAAAGGAAACAGTTAACAAAACCAAAAGACAACGGACAGAATGGGAGAAGATATTTGCAAACGACATATCAGATAGAGGGCTAGTGTCCAAAATCTATAAAGAACTTATCAAACTCAACACCCAAAGAACAAATAACCTAATCAAGAATAGGTCAGAGGACATGAACTGACATTTCTGCAAAGAAGACATCCAGATGGCCAAGAGACACATGAAAAAGTGCTCCAAATCATTTGGCATCAGGGAAATACAAATCAAAACCACAATGAGATATCACCTCACACCAGTCAAAATGGCTAAAATTAACAAGTCAGGAAATGACAGATGCTGGCGAGGATGCGGAGAAAGGGGAACCCTCCTACACTGTTGGTGGGAATGCAAGCTGGTGCAACCACTCTGGGAAACAGCATGGAGATTCCTCAAAAAGTTGAATGTAGAACTACCCTATGACCCAGCAATTGCACTACTGGGTATTTACCTTAAAGATACAAATGTAGTGCTCCGAAGGGGCACGTGCACCCGAATGTTTATAGCATAAATGTCTACAATAGCCAAACTATGGGAAGAACCTAGATGTCCATCAACAGATGAATGGATAAAGATGTGGTATATATACACAATGGAATACTATGCAGCCATCAAAATAATTGAAATCTTGCCATTTGCAATGACATGGATAGAACTAGAGTGTGTCATGCTTAGTGAAATAAGTCAATCGGAGAAAGACAACTATCATATGATCTCCCTGATATGAGGAAGTGGAGATTCAACATGGGGGGTTAGGGGAATAGGAAAAGAAGAAAAGAAACAAGATGGGATCGGGAGGGAGACAAACCATAGGTGACTCTTAATCTCATAAAACAAATTGAGGGTTGCTGGGGGGAGGGGTGTCGGTAAAGAGGGGTGGGGTAATAGACATTGGGGAGGGTATGTGCTATGGTTAGTGCTGTGAAGTGTGTAAACCTGGCGATTCAAAGACATGTACCCCTGGGGATAAAAATACATTATATGTTTATAAAAAATTAAAAAATAATTAAAAAAAACAAATGAAAAAAAATTTTAAGATGACAAATTGAGACTTCATAGGAAATAATTCAACGGACATTATTAATAACATGAATACACAAACCACAGGCTAGGAGAAAACATTTGTAATACACTTGTCTCACAAAGAACTTGAATCCAGAACCCAAGTAATTCCTATATAACTCAAAAATAAGAACCACCACCTAATTTTTTACAAATGAACAGAAAACTGGGGCATATCACAAAAGAAAGCATCCATAGGCCAAAAGAACACAAAACTGTAGTTCAAAATCATAAGCTATTAGAGAAATACAAATTAAAATCAACTTGAGATGCCAATTCACCCATATTAGAATGGCTAAAATTAAGAAGACCAATGATACCAAATGTTAACAAGGTCGTGGAATGACTGAATTCTTCACACATTGCTGCTGCTAAGTGTGAAATCATGCAAACTCTTAGACATTTTTTGACAGTTTCTTAGAAACATCAACCTACCTATAATCTAGCAATTCTACTCCTAGCAATCTACTCAAGAAAAATCACCCTGTATGTCTGCAAAAAGACTCCAAAAATGTCACGATTTCATTCATAATAACCAAAACCTGAGAACAACCCAAATGGTTCATTGCTATGGTCTGAATGTTTGTCTCCCCCCAAAATTCATATTGAAACCTAACCCCCAAGGTGAAAGTATTAGGAAGTATAATCACCTTTGGGAAGTGATTAGATCATGAGACCAAACCTTAGGAATGGAATTAGCATCCTTATAGAAGCAACCTGAAATCACTCCCTTGCCCATTGTGCCCTGTGAGGACTTTAAAAGAAGACAGCAGTCTGCAACCCAGAAGAGGACTCTCACAGGAATCCAGCCATGCTGCCATCCTCATCTTGGACTTCCAGCCTCCAGAACTGTGAATAATAAATGTATGCTATTTATAAGCCACCCAGTCCATGATATTTTAGACTGACATCCATCAGTAGAAAAAGAGATAAATTGTTTCATACCTTTTCAGCTCTTGCCACTATGTGGTACAAATTCCTCAGTGTCATCTTTTAATTATGAATTTTCTCTCTGAATGGCTCCCATCCTGTTTCATAAATCTGTTTTCTGTCAGTGATTCTATTATTTGTTTCTAGAATTTCTAATTTGTTTTTCTATGTAGTCATCTCTTTCATTTTATTTCCGCTCCTTATTTCATAATGTCTTTTTCTCTTAATGGATGTCACTCCTTTATTTTTAATGATCTTGACCACTTTTTAAAGTTATCAAATTTATCTATTTTTCATTTTCATTTCCTTATTATTGATTTTGTTGGCTATCTTCCTTAAAATTAGCTTTCCAGATATGTCTTAGTAACTTGGCATACAGATTTGCTTGAGAAAATGTCTTTGTCTCCCTGTCTCTTCCTCTCCTCTGTTTCTAAAGGTTTGTAATTGTCTTTACTAGATCTCCCCTGAAGCCCCCAATCTATGACGAAGCCTTGTATTTGCAGTGAAGGACTTCTATCCCATGGAATATGGCAGAATATGCACACACAGTGGGCAGTTTAGATTTGGCTGGGGGGCTGTCCCTAATACTTTCTCTTTCCCTTTGTAGGTGTACAACTTTATAGAACCCATAGACCTGAAAAATGTTGCAGTCTTCTTTTTTCAGCTTCCTCTTCTAAGGAGAGGAATCTCACCTCAGTCCCCTGTTTTAAGAAGAGATCAGTACCAACAGTCTACCTCAAAGGATTCATTTTAATCTTGAAGATGTCTAGATCTTAACAGTCTTTAGTCTACTTACCACTTTTATTATTTCTTTTATGGTCTATGAAATTGTGTACCTTGTCTAAATACAGCTATGTAGTCTTAATTTTCTTCTTTTTATTGTATATACCAATTGTGTTTGGAGCAGGGTCAGTATAAAAAATCTACTGAGTTTGTGCATTAGGAGGTTACTATTGACCTTTGTTAACTTAACAAAGTAGTTAACTCATTTGACAATCTGTCAATACAGGAACCCTTTCTTATAAATCTTCCTGCCCTTAGTGCATAGTAAGGTGTCTGGCTTAAATTAGATGCTTATTAACTATTCATGAATGAATAAATGAGCAAATGAATAAACTCTTATGGTTAGAGTTTTGAGGTGCAATGGTAGACTTTTGAGCCATTTTGAGAAAGAATTACCACCATCAATGAAATTTGGCATATATTGGACCCACAATATCAAAATGAGTCCTTGTTGACTTCCTATAGGAAAACCCAAACTTACAACAACATTTAAGATCGATCATAATAAAGTTCTGCTATTTTCCAACATCACTTTCCCACACCTACCCATGTATTTCAGTTCCAAAGTAGAGTCTCTCAATCCTCTACCTCCATATAAGTCATTTCCTCTGCCTAGAAGATCATTCCCTTGTCCACTTGGAAAATTCTTCAACATCCTTCATCAAAGAATCTGTTAAGGCATTCTTCCCCTCCTTTCCATTCCAGTCTGCAAACTCAGGCACCATTTAATATACTCTTCTCTGTGCAACTGTAGCACTGTATGTCTCATTCTGTCATAGTTCACTATCTAATGGTTTACATATATCTTTTCTCTGTTGGTCAGAGAGCTGTGGTGTCCTGAGATCATATATCACTCATCTTTGCATTTGCAGAAACTAGCAAGGGGTTTGAAGTACAACAGATGTTTAATAAATATCTGATGACAGCTCAGTGAAGAAGGTACTAGTACTTTGAGATTCCTGGTGTTTGAGTAGATGCTTATGGGATTTTTTTTCTCTTGCAATCTGAAGCAAAAGACACAATTCCTGCTTCCCAGTGCATTGAATTGTTACAAAACTTGGTTCCTCAGGGAAGCTCTTTATTCTGCTGTTTGGTAAATGCTTATTGAATGGTAACCATCTGCCAAACCTTGGAGTGGGTAAGAGACTCATGGAAGATCTTCCCCTGTGCTTCCAAATCATTGTGTAATTTCAAACCCCTGATGACAAATGAAATTGTTTCTTTATGTCATTTAATAGATTTCTTACCTGTGAACAGAGAATTGCAAACAGTATAGAGACCAGACTGTATAAAGAAATCAGTGAATGCTGACTATCAAGCTTTACACAAATATAGTTTGCCCTCAATGAGAATCTGATACTTTAAATTCTGTAACACATAATGATGTCATCTCATTAGCAAAAGCATTTTCTTGGGCCATGTTACATGCCAACTGGATTCAATTAAAATATGCTGCCTGTGAACTTCACTGGATGAAATCTAAAAATATGCCAAAGAGAGGTATGACTGAAGCACAAGCAGCAGCATGACTGTTGATTCAAATTCCATTATTTTAAATCCTTGATCAATGAATATTGACACTGGAGACCAGGCATCTTCAAGAAATTGATAAATCCATCAAATATTTTCATACTAAATAAAGCAGTAGCATTGTTAAGATCTTACATGATAAATTTCAGGTGCCTATAGGCAGTCAAGAACATACCTTGTGATCTACATATTGAAATTCCTTTTCACTGTGAATTCCAGGCATCAACTTAACTGTCATCAAACTTGCCATTGAACCACCTTTAAAGCAACGTTCAAAAGGAGGCCATGTGCAATTACTAAGTGTTGGTAAGTGGTAAGTGTGTTTATACTGTCCAAACTTGTCTGTTTCCCTTTTTAACAAAAGCTCAATATTTATTTTAAAGATGATTTACTGGAAAGAGAGACCAAGGAATCACATTTACACCAAAAACCAAAAACTATAAGATATCTAGGAATGAACCTAACCAAAAAGGTAAAAGATCTGTATTCTGAAAATATAAAACACTGATGAAAGAAATTGAAGACAATGAAATGTAAAAACATAACGTGCTCATGGATTAGAATAACAAATATTTTTTAAATATCTATATTACCCAAAGCAATCTACATATTTAATGCAATCCCTATCAAAATACCAACAGCATTTTTCACAGACCTAGAACAAACAATCCTAAAATTTGTATGGAACTGCAAAAGACCCTAAATAGCCAAAGCAATCTTGAAAAAGAAAAGCAAAGCTGAAGGCATCACAGTTCCAGACTTTAAGGTATATTATAAAGCTGTAGTCATCAAGACAGTATGGTACTGGCCCAGAAAAGACAATCAATGCAACAGATCAATGGAACAGAATAGAAAACCCAGAACCAACCCACAACTACAAGGTCAACTAATTTTGACAAAGCAGGAAAAAATATTCAACGGAAAAAAAGACAAATGGTATTGGGAAAACTGGATAGCCAAATGCAGAAGAATGAAACTGGACTAGTTACTTACAACATACACAAAAACAAATTCAAAATGGATGAAAAAACTAAATGTGAGACAGGAAAACATCAAAATCCTACTGAACACAGGCAGTAACCTCTTTGACACCAGACATAAAAACTTCTTACTATATACATCACCTAAGGCAAGGGAAAGAAAAGCAAAAATAAACAATTGGGATTCCATCAAAATAAGTTTCTGCACAACAAAGGGAACAATCAACAAAACTAAAAGGCAACATTTGGAATGGGAGAAGATATTTGCAAATGACATATCTGATAAAGGGTTAGTATCCAAAATATATAAAGAACTTATCAAAATCAACACCCAAAAAATAAATAATCCAGTTTAAAAAAAATGGGCCAAAGACATGAATAGACATTTTTTCAAAGGAGACATCCAGATGGTTAACAGATACATGAAAAGTTGCTCATCATCACTCATCCTCAGGGAAATCCAAACTAAAACTAAAATGAGATGTCACCTCATACCTGTCAGAATGGCTGAAATTAACAACACAGGCAACAACAGAAGTTGGCCAGGATGCACAGAAAGGGGAACCCTCTTATACTGTCGGTGGGAATACAAACTGTTGCAGTCATTCTGAAAAACAGTATGGAGATTGCTCAAAGAGTTAAAAATAGAACTACCCTACCATCCATCGATTGCACTACTAAGTACATATGCAAAGAATACAAAATACTGATTCAGGGCACCTGAGTGGCTCAGTTGGTTAAACTACTGCCTTCAGCTCGGGTCATGATTCTGATATCCCAGGATCAAGTCCTGCATCAGGCTCCCAGTTCACTGGGGAGTCTTCTTTTCCCTCTGACCCTACCCCCTCTCATGCACTCTCCCTCTCTCTCAGATAAATAAATAAAATCTTAAATAAATAAGTAAATAAACTGATTCAAAGGAATACATGCAGCTCAATGTTTTTAGTAGCATTATCAGTAATAGCCAAATTATGGAAGGTCCCCAAATGTCCATCAATGGATGAAGCAATAAAGAAGTTGTGGGGTCAGGGTGCCTAGGTGGCTTAGTGGGTTAAAGCCTCTGCCTTCAGCTCAGGTCATGATCCCAGGATCCTGGGATCGAGCCCCGCATAGGGCTCTCTGCTCAGTGGGGAGCCTGCTTCCCTTCCCCTCTCTCTCTGCTTGCCTCTCTGCCTGCTTGTGTTCTCTGTCAAATAAATAAAATCTTTAAAAATAAATTAATAAGTTGTGGGGTGATTGTGTGTGTGTGTGTTTGTGCCAGAACACTACACAGTGAACAAAAAGAGTGAAATTTTATTTTTTACAATGACATGGATAGAGCTAGAATATATTATGCTAAGCGAACTAAGTCAGAGAGACAAACACCATATGATTTCACTCATATGTGCAAGTTAAGAAACAAAACAGATGAACATAAGAGGGAAAAAAGGCAAACCAGAAAAACAGACTCTTTGTTATAGAGAACAAACTGAGGATTGCCGGCATGGGTTAAATGTGTGATGGGTTAAGGAGGTCATGGGATGAGCACTGGGTATTGTATGGAAGTGCCTAATCACTATTTTCTATACCTGCAACTAATATTACACTGTATGTTAACTAACTGGAATTTAAATGAAAACTTGAAAAAAGGAACAAAAGGAGGGGGAATAAAATAAAGATGATTTGCTGCACAGCAGTAAAAAGGGTCCAGTTGATCAGGTGAGTTTCAATTAGAGGATTCTTAATTTGCCACCACAACATGATTGTGCTAAATCTAAATTCAAATACCATATCATCTAAGAAAACAAAAACTCAAATAACTGAGTCTCTGAAGTTTTAAAGATATTCATAGTTGCCTTTTTAAAAAAGTTAGATTCTCATTCAATGTTTTAACTAGAAACTACATAAAATATTTTGAAATGATAGGTTTTATTTTTTAAAGATGCTGGTTTTATTTATATTCCAACAATATTTCATTCTCCTTTGACAAAGTACCCACCCACTAAGCCAAGATTAATAGAAATTGAAGATGAACCAACTGAATTTGGTTCTCTTAGATTCTGAAGGGATTAATTCAATAAGCATAAATAAAATTTGTTTTGATGATTATATGATATTGATCTTCCATAAAAGGATATTTCAAATTCAATTAATTTTATTCAAAATACACATTTTTTTCAAGACTATGGTAAAAATATTTTGTATCATTTATTTTAAAACAGGAAGACCCAAATAGATGTGTTTCAGTGGACCTCTGACATCAAGTTATTTCAGGGATTACTTATGATAATATAGCAATAAATAAAGTATCTTCTTTAATTACTGACAGTTATCAGCATAATGACAATAAATAAATGTGTGTGTTTAAATAGTTATTCTAACACAAAGATGAGCACATTGTAAGCTAAGTGTCCTAGCTTTGCTGCTGCTTGTGCTGGTGTGATGCCTGTTAATTCAATCAGTTCTCATTATTCCTTTAAACTTTCACTTGTGAGCCCTTCCATTCCACTGCAAGCGGAGTGTATTAAGATTTAAACAGCAGTCTATTTCAACATCCATCGCAATGCAGTCACACGAGAGATCAAACAGGCACAAGTTCTTCATACTCTTGAAGGGAAGGAAATAGACAAGGCTGTCCCCTTGGGAAAGTGTATGAGCGATTTAAAAGTAGGGGGGGGAGTTCAAAGGAGAAAGCATAAAAAACTGTAAAAAGAAAACTCCAAAAATGTGGCTATCTGTCATTCAAGTCTTGTTCCTAAATGAGAGATCAAAATCTGGATTTTCTTCATTCAGCTTTATCCTGTTCACTTGCATATCATCCAGAGAACACACAGAGCCATTAACCGGTGGACTGGGGCTACCACAGGGGTTCTGGATGGCCTGGCAGTGGAATCATCAGAAAGAAATGACGTCTACACAGAGGATAGATTTTTTTTCAGGTGTTACTTAGACTGGAGGCTGCTCTTTTTCTGCCAAAAAGCCAAGGTTATCCATAACAACTTCTTACTGCCAGTGCAAAGGAGAAGGAATACAGAGCTACAAGATGATTTTGAAGAGGGAGCAGAGCCGTAGCTGGTAACTGGCAGTGGGACTGGCATTTTCGGAGCCTGAACTGAAGGAGAGCAAACCTTTGGTAGCAAATTAGGAGCACAGGTAGTTAAAGCTATAAAATGTGGTGGATAAAATCTTAGAGGAACGAGTAGCAGGGTATTGCATACAGAGAGGATTAAAAATCTCTTCCGTCAGGATTAACATCCTAATAGAAAAATGTAGGACACAGAAGTGTGAATAATACCAGATTCTGAGGCTGGACTCTGCACACTAGAGCCCCAGGCTCAGTGAGGCCCTTGTGCCCTGCCAGGCACAGCTAGAGTGAAACTGCCCACCTTAAGAATTTTGCATCATGATGGAGTTACAATTAGAGTCCCTCTCCCATTTTCCTATAAACCTGTAACTTTGTGGATGCATACACAACTGCTATACAAAAGACAAATGTACAAAAAATGATTCACATCAATTTCTCACTGATTTGAAGGTGGCAGGAAGGGGGAGCTTGGCTATTTAGTTATATTTACAGAAAAATAAACATATATGGCTGTCCTTGTTTTTTGCCTGATTAAGTGTGTAAAGAACAATCCATGGCAAGTGCAGATGTAGTTAATTATTTAGTAAACTTAATGACCCACAGTAATTTTTGGTAATATTAGTTTAATGCTTTATAGATGTCTTTATAAATGTTAACCCTCCTTTGAAAAAGTTTTTGAAGAGTAACTGAATCAGAAAACCAACCCAAAAGATACCTCTAGAACAGACAATCAGAGATCCCTTAAGAAAGATGCCCAAAGGGCACCTGGGTGGCTCAGTGGGTTAAGCCTCTGCCTTCAGCTCAGGTCATGATCTCAGGGTCCTGGGATCGAGCTCTCTGCTCAGTGGGGAGCCTGCTTCCCCTTCTCTGCTTCTCTGCCTACTTGTGATCTCCCTCTGTGTCAAATAAATAAATAAAATCTTAAAAAAAAAAAAAAAAGAAAGAAAGAAAGGTGCCCAAGTAAGTCCCACTCCTGTGTGATTCCTACCATAAGAGGAGGGACTCAAAGCAGGTCGTTGCAAAGGCTCTGGTGCCTTTGTTTTCCATTTGAACTTGGCCCTCTACACTCCACACACTGACATCCTTCAATTATATCCCTAAGTCCTAAATTGTTTTAGACAAGTTATATTTGCTTTATGCTTTAAAATCATATTTTAGGGGCACCTGGGTAGCTCATTGGGTTAAACATTTGCCTTAGGCTCAGGTAATGATCCCAGGGTCCTGGGATCGATCTCACATCGGGCTCAGCTAGGAGCCTGCTTCTCCCTCCCCTCCCTGCTCATGCTCTCTCTTGCTATCTCTGTCGCTATCTCCATCTCTTTCTGAAATAAATAAAGAAAATCTTTAAAAATAAAATAAAATAAAGTAGAATAAAATAAAAGCATATTCTACAACCAGGATCTTAAAATGAAGTTTCTTGCTTTTGCCATAAAAATAACCATATGCACATAATGTTTGCTACCTACCTGCTTTAACATGGGCTTCTCATACTTCTTTAAGACAACAAGGAATGGAACTCAGTGTAAACTCCTAATGGGAATCCAAGTCCAGGTGACACTTCTATGAATCCCAAGTTACCATTGCTCATAATAAAAACATGCTGCCTACTTTTTTTTTTCATCTAAACCACAAAAATATTACATAGCTGCAGTTAGACAGTGCTTGAGGTTATAGCTAAATTTCTCTATGTGTTTCTAGCACACAGCAGTCCTGGTACAGACCTCTAGCTTTCAGATATGTATCCTCAGGATCTTTTGGCTTAGATGTCCTGGCCAGATACTCTTAATTAACTAAATTAAAGGGGCCCAGGAAATATTTGTCATATCTGAAATTAGGCTAAGATGGGATATAGGATTGACAGTTGAGGCAAAGGAACCATCAAACCCCTCTCTAATAATGTTTGAGGATAGGACTAACATCTACCTATGAGCTACATTGTTTTATATCAGGAAACTGTAAGTAATTCGTTTTTCATGTTTTCATAGTCAAGATTTCACTATATACCAATCTTCATTTACAATGCTCTTTGTATTAATGGTAATAGTAAATCAATAATTACCAAAGAACCTGTGAAACAGACATGGCTTAATTATGTTAATGTGGTCACAGACTACAGAATTCCTAGTCAACTTATGTGTCCATTCTTTTCTGGTTAAAAAACTTATTTATTTTTGTCTCCCTTTTTTGACATTTATCCAGCATTCCTACGAACTAAGTACTGTTCTAGGCACTTCATACATATTATTTCATTTAATTCTCACAACTCCTTAAATAGATTATACCATTATTCCTGTGCTATAGGTAGAAAACTGAGGCATGGGGAAAGGTAAGCAATTTGCCAAGATCACCCAGCCTGGCGCCTGCCATTAGAGAACTGGACTTCCAGTTCTCTGTCCAGCTCCAGAATCTGTGCCCATAACACTTGACTTACATATACCATATCTATACAGTCTCTTTGACCATTAAATGAAGAGTTAGCCCTCAAAACAAGGTAGGCTTTGTTACTTAATTTTCTGTTGTGAGAGAATCTCTCCTCCAGACACAGAAAATTGCAGAAGTCTGTTAGCCCAAAAGACATCCAAGACAAGCTAAAAACCACTTTAGAAATGACTTCATCTTAGCCCAACCCACTGAAATCATGTAGACTATAATTCCTGAAGTTTGGTATTTCTTTCCAAGATTTATGACAGTAACTTAGAGCAGTGGTCCTCAATCAGGGAACTTTTTTGTTGTTGTTGTCTCCCCTACCCCTTGGGAACATGTATCAATGTCCAGAAACCTTCTGACTGTCACAACTGGGTGAATAGGCTGGACAGAGGCTGGGGATGTGGCTAACCATCCTGCAATGCAGAGGATAGCCCTCCAAAACAAAGAAGTCCAGTCCAAAATGTCAACAGTGCCCCTGGGAGCATTCTGCCCCCACAAATAATCAAAGCAGTGGTGGTGTCTATCTTTGGTGTTATGGCTTCTCTGGATCGGATGTAGTACATAGTACTAACAAAGTATATCTTGTCTATGGCTCATTCTCTCAGCCACCTCACATATCTTTATGTGGCTATGGTGAGTGACATGACTTTGGGGTCTAAAAACTTTAGAAACTACTCACAGAAAAAAATTATCTAAAAATCTCTTAGATAATTATTGAGTCATCTAAGAAGAGATGCTCTGACAAGGAAATGCTGTCAAATTAAGAAAAAACAAATTCCATTTACCCCTTGTCAGAAAAAAAACAACAACAGATTTAGCGGCTGTCAAAGATGTCCAATTGTCACTTTCACCTAGAAGTTCCTAAGAAAAAAAGAGTTACAGGAAATGCATTTGAATCATACTGTGATGCTAGAACAGTTACTGACAGGGAAGGTATGAAAATAAACTGTATGCATCAACTTGAAGAAGGCTATGGAAAGAATTTTGTCTCTGCAGATATACACTGCTGTGTAAAAAGATCCTTTCTGTAGTATATAACATGTAGAAATCTCCTTGATGACAAAAAATTTCTCAGGGATTTCCCATTCTTTGTACTATTTTCAAGTACAAAAGGAGTCAGAGAAATAGAAGTAAATCAAAACAATTTCTTTGAGATGCTATAATTCATACACAAAATGCTGCTACTAAAACACCAGCAGTACAGTGGGTGATTTGCATCATATTTCTGTACTGAAACCACCTAACAGCCAATATGTCACCAACTCACATTTTGCACAAAGGCTTGAGTACTCTAGGGCTGGAGTTTCAAATCAAGAAGTCTGACACCCACAGGAGAAGCCACATTTATTACCTCCCTGGCTTTATGTTCTAACCAATGGTGTGACTAGCACCATCTTCAAAACATGACCCCGAAGTCCATCTTCCATGTAATGTCCTAGCTTCAAAAAGAAGAAGGTAAATATTTCTGGGCTACTGAGTCAAGGGTTAATGTGACACTGGAAAACAATATACAAGTCTGCTTGGCAATAGCCATTATCTATAATAAAGATGGAACACAAACTACACTATGCTCAGGCTAGAATGTATAATTTACAGAAGCAAGAGCGTTTCCTCAGGAGAAATCCTAACATGACACAGGCTATTTTCAGACTTCAGAGAGAGAAAAGAATACAGGAAAATGAACACAGACCATACTGAAAACGTGGCTTTAAAATGTATAGCCTTTACAGGGCCTGGGTGACTCAGTCGTTAAGTGTCTGCCTTCAGCTCAGGTTATGATCCCAGGGTCCTGGAATCAAGCCCTGCGTTAGGCTCCCTGCTCTACGGGAAGCTTGCGTCTCCCTCTCTGCTTGTGTTCCCTCTCTCTCGCCGTGTCCATCTCTATCAAATAAGTAAATAAAGTCTTTATAAAAAAAGATATATAGCATTTTCCCCACACAAGAATAAGAAGCAATATGATAGTCTACAAAAAGGGATTATGTAACTGAAATCAGCATAAGTAAAATATTTAGGAAAGTTGTCTTCAAAAGGCAAATATTTACAGGACTTGAAGACTAATTCTGGAAAGCCAAAACTGTACAGAATGAGAAACATAATTGTGATGATTAACTGTTAGCTTGTTAAATGTTAACCAAACCCAGACGTTTGGTTAGACACTAGTCTGGACATTGCTATAAAAGGGTTTTTTTTAAGATTTTATTTATTTGAGAGAGAGCATGAACACAACAGGGTGGGATGGACAGAGGGAGAAGCAGACTCCCCAGACACCCTGCTGAGCAGGGAGATCCAGTGTGGGGCTTAGTCACTACCAAAGAAGAGCAGAAGGGAGATACTTAACCAAGAGAGCCACCCAGGTGTCCAAAGGTATTTTTTAGATGAGGTTAACATTTAAATCAGTAGACTGAGTAAAGCAGATTATCTTCCATAAAGTAGGTGGGCCACCTATAATCATTTGAAGGCCATAAAAGATAAAGACTAGCTACCCTCTAGGAAGAGAAACTTCAGGCCACAGTTTGCCTTTGGACTTGGGCTGCAACATCAGCCCCTTCCCTCGGTCTTCCATGCGCCAGCCTACCCTGCAAAGTTTGGACTTGGCAGCCTCCACAATCGCACGGGTCATTTCTTTAAAATAAATCTCTCTCTACACACACACACACACACACATACACCTTCTTGACTATATTTTTCTGGAGAACCCCAATACAATAATGACATCACTTTGACATCATTAAAGGAAAAACAGAGCCCTACATTAAGAAATTCAAAGCATTTATGGATTGTCTATTTGGTTCTTTTAAAAATCTGTTAGGGCTTTTTTATAATTCCCTGTTCCCTAAAGATGTTTTAAATCTAGTCTGTCATTTCTTTTTATTTTTTTTGAAAGTTCAAGAAATTTATTTCATTTCAATACATGCAGCAAATAACAGTTACCATGTTTAGGGAAAACAGACAATAGCTAACCAGAGAAATTGCTAGCATAATAATGTTTTATACTAATACAGTCATATATTGATGCCTTGGGCATATACCATGAAATTCTAAATCTATCTTTTGTTTTTGTTTTTGTTTGTTTGTTTTCTTTTCAGTGTTCCAAAATCGTTTATGTATCACACCCAGTGCTTCATGTAATATGTGTTCTCCGTAATATCCATCACCAGGCTCACCCAGTCCCTCACCCCAACTCCCCTCCAAAACCCTGTTTGTTTCTCAGAGTCCACAGTCTCTCATGGTTCATCTCCCCCCCTCCAATTTCCCCCATCTCACTTCTCCTCTCCATCTCCCCATGTCCTCCATGTTATTCCTTATGCTCCACAGGTAAGTGAAACCATATGATAATTGACTCTGCTTGACTTATTTCACTCAGCATAGTTTGTTATTCTTTAAAAATAGCTGTCTAAAGTTTGTTTTTTTTCTTGAATAATTAATTTCTAAGAATCTAATCAATGCAAAGAATTTGTTCCTGCTTTGTTTTTTTCTGCTGGATTTCACACATAGTTTGCTTTGCTACTCATATGGTTAGTAATTCTTTATAGTGAGCAACTCATTTTCCACGAAAAAAAAAACATTATTTGTGGGAATTTTTGAGACTAGAATGAAGTTGTGTTACTCCAGAGAGAATTTACCTTAGCTTCTGGCAGTAAATAGTAAACTCCAATGTTTCACTGAATAGAAGATGCTGTTTCTAGTAGGCTGCATTTTGATTTAACAGATGTTTAAATAAAAAAAAGTGCACCATAGATTCAATGAAATTTAATAAATTAATGACTAGAATTTGTATAGACAATAAGAATCCATGAATTTAGCCTCCAAATTCATGTTGGCTTAAGGTTAATACTTCTTCGTG
The DNA here is from genome assembly GCA_004024625.1 of Mellivora capensis. Lineage (NCBI taxonomy): Eukaryota > Metazoa > Chordata > Mammalia > Carnivora > Mustelidae > Mellivora > Mellivora capensis. The sequence continues at coordinate 17,293 of PISX010009589.1, forward strand.
ACATTTCCTTCTGTGCTCCCCACTCTCAAACACAAGCGTAAATTCCTATAGTCCTCGAGAATGTAAGGGGCTTTTCTTCTTTTTCACCCTCAGAAAGAGGGCATATGTATCACTTGGGTCCTGTTTTGGAGGGGTCTCCCATTAAACTGACCACCTTGGGAGAACTTTTACTTAGAAGACAACTGAACTGTAATTCAAGATGGCAGGAAACATACGCAATTGTCCCAAATTCCCGGGAAAAAATACAGGCAAGCAAGCAAATAAATAAAAGCTAGCTAGCTAGCTATATCCAGTCAAGAGAACAAAAAGGACAGTGACTTTAAAACACTTTGGAAGACAGCAAGTATAATCAAGGGTATTTACTGATTTAAAAACAAAAATTTAAAAAACAGGTGCATTACCCTACAGGCTCCCAAGTGCATGCTTGACAGCCCCTACCCTGTCAGAGCACAACATTGCCAGGTGCAGATGGCCCCCACTCTGTGGCTGCCAAGACCCTAACTGAGGGGCCAACCCCATGAAAGTTTACCTGGCACAAGGTGGCATAGCACACCAGGGGTGATGGCTCATGATCCACCAGAGAGTGTACAAAATCAGCATGCTCAGCCCCAGGCACTCTGGAGGAGTACCCCACCATGAGCCACAATACAGGGCAGGATGCCACAGATCCCTCTGTAGCCTTCTACATATCAACAAGGTCGTTGTGAAGAAGTATCTGAACTCTCTCCTAGTTTGGAGGACTGTTCTGGAGGAGCCCAGTGCTGAGCCTACTAAAATGGAAGAGCTAACAGATGAGTCCTGGCAGCTGCAGACCATGGTGGGGCAGAAGGGCTCACGAAGGCCAATCATGTCTTTCTCTTACTGCACCTACTCCACATCCTATTGCTGTATATAGCTGCCTGGTTCACTCTTTGGGTTTTGGGGACCTTCTTCCTGACTCTTCTCCTCTGTATGCACTATTTAACACAGTTCAGGCCCAGGCTGGCTGGCTGCAGCAATGACTCTGGGCATCCGTCATTCTTCAGCACCTTTACATGGAATGACCAGCTACATCATTTTGTGATTTGCCACCTAAAGTCAACCCCTGGCAGTTAGTGGGATTGCATGCACCTTCAGCACACCTCGACCCCAACTGCTTCTGCAAAGACCCAGATATCAATATGCAGCCCTTCTTTGCCTTGGGGGAGATCCTCTCTGGAGAGCTTGGGACATGGAAGAAAAAGTACATGCCTTACAACCACCAGCACAAATACTTCCTCCCAACTGAGCCTCCAGCCTTGTTGCCTGTCTACTTCCATTGGCCTATTTTCTATTTCATTATTCAGCAGAAAAACTGGGTGAACTTACCTGAATGATGACTTTCTACACCAGTGTCTTTCTCATTTAGGTGGTATTCTTTGGACTAAAAGGCTTTCTGGCCTTTTCTTCATGGTCACTTTCCTAGAGAGCAACTGGTTTTTGTGGGTGACACAGATGAAGCCCATCCCCATGTACAATAATCATGACTGGAAAGTGGAATTGGGGCTCCATCTGGCTCCCAGAACATGCAATGTCTACATGTCTGCCTTCAGGGGCTAACTTAGTGGACATCTCAAATTCCAAATTTTCCCCACAATGCCTTGATACAGTTACCACAAAGTGACTTCCCCGATGCAGTCCCTGTGTGCCATCATGGCACAAAGTACTAGTCCAAGTCTCTGCTCTCAGCCTTCACCCACATTGTCTACTCACTGAAGGAGTCTGGCTAGATGTTTATCTTTGCCAATAACAATATGCCCTCATCTGAAAGAGGAGCCTCTAGAGCCAAAGCAGAAGGATCTTGAGGGAAAAATACCACCGCCATTCCAATATTCAGAGAGGGTGGGTTTGGGGAAGTAAAGATTCTGACTCAAACCCTTCCCCCTTTGTCTTCAAGTCACAGATGTAAGACTCCAAAGCAGGGTTTAGAGGGAGTGGAACATGAAAGTCTCCCCTCCCCTACCCAAAGGAAGGAAGGAACTGTTGCAGCACAGATGTGACAGTTTTGTTGTTTCCTTTTTCTAGTTTGGCAGCTGCAGATGGTTGTTGGCAGAGAGAGTCGGGGGTTGTTAGAAGAATATGGAATATCTACTAAGCCCAGAATCAGGAAGAGATGTAGCACTAAAATTCCACTCTACTCGGGTAAGGGGTGAGTCCCTCTCTGGTCCACTTCTCAGTGCCTTCTCAGTCCTCACTTGCAAATCTCAGAGGTTCACAGGCTGGTAGGGGGATAGAATAGCTGAACCTCTTGAAAAAAATTCTGAGCAAGATTTTGAACAAGATTAGAATCCTGAAGCTTGGCACAATGCAGTGCCTAGGAGCTCAGCCAGCCCAATATCTAGGGCTAGGTGTGACCTATATCTGCCTCAGTCTCCCAAACAAGCTATTTTTCCACTTTCAGAAGCGGGCCAGGCAAGGCCCAGGACTGTGGTATTGGAGACATCTGGCCCTGAAGGACCTTGGCACTACTGATTTGGATCTCATACTCCATCTAGGGTACTGAGGGAGTATTATGTCCTAAGTCCCACCAAAACAACTGGGAGAGTTGTTAGCTATTAAAAATCCCTTCAGCTTTTGATTTACTTCTTCTAACCAACACTCAACAAACAAAACACTTTCAGGACAGGGGGTCCAGTTCTTGTTCCAAACACAAGTGAGCAGGTGGGGCAAACTGACTTTTCCCCTCCCTAGGAGAAAAAAGGAGGGGTTTCTAATAATTTCCCTTTGTTCCCTACCTATAGTTCCAAGTTTAATAAAATAGCAGTCATTGAGGACAAGTGACCGAGTTGGAAGATACTGAATTGCCAGTCATAAAGAAAACACAACTCAGCCATAAAGAATTTAAAGGCTGTAAGAAAATTTCTAAATTAGGTTATAGCATCACTTTAGGTTACATATAATTACTTCATAGTTCTAAACCAGAAATAGGAAGATTAAAAACAGAAAAGTTTGTGACCATCATTGCTGTTGTTAGGCATTTCACTCTCTCAGCTCTCATCAAATATCCTTCTCTGCTGGAGACCAGGTAGGAATTTAGGATAACGTCTTACAAAGCATTATCAGTTTAATACTGAAATACAGATATTTCATCTCCTGATTCTCAAAGATAAGAATAGTTTAACCTATCTCTAGAGACTAAAAATAGGAATGTGCCCCAGGAGTCTTGACTTCCACACCAACAGCCTTTCAGTCCAGGTGAGGGGATTATTTATTTGCCTGTTCATCAGCATCTACTCTAAGCACATTGAGCATTCTGGACACTGGGAGTAGAGAACTTCGAACTAAAAGGAAAGCAGAGCCCTAGGAGAGACTATATTTAATTTCAGGAAAGAATGGCAAACAATCAGAGAGATGAGTATTCTTTTTCTTTTTTTAAGATTTTTTTATTTAATTGAGAGAGAGTAAGAGAGAGAGCATGTAAGCAGGAGTAGGGAGAGGGCCAGAGGGAGAGGGAGAAGCAGAATCCCTGCTGAGCAGGGAACCTGATGCAGGACTCTATCCAGGGACCGCGGGATCATGACATAAGTCAAAAGTAGATGCTTAACCAACTGAGCCACCCAGGCACCTAGGTGATTGAGTGTTCTAAGGTATTTTAGGGGGTTAGAGGCACCACTTATGGAGAAGATGTAGAGATTACTTAGAGGTTTGTTAAAACAAAGACAAGAAGATTAAACACACACACAGAGAAAGCAGCTTTCAGAAAAGTTCAGATCTTTCTATTTGGGCAGAACTTGGTTCAAAAGAAAGAGCCTGGATAGAAAAATTAGAAGCAGAATTGAAGTGTTCTGCTTCTGTTGGATTCCTCATTCAAGAATTAGTGCTGATCACAATGTCCACAATAGCCAAACTATGGCAAGAACCTAGATGTCCATCAACAGATGAATGGATAAAGAAGATGTGGTATATATATACAATGGAATACTATACAGCCATCAAAAGAAATGAAATCTTGCCATTTGCAATGACGTGGATGGAACTAGAGGGTATTATGCTTAGCGAAATAAGCCAATCAAGAGAAAGACAACTATCATATGATCTCCCTGATATGAGGAAGTGGAGATGCAATGTGGGGGGTTTAGGGGGTAGGAAAAGAATAAATGAAACAAGATGGGATTGGGAGGGAGACAAACCATAAGAGACTCTTACTGTCACAAAACAAACTGAGGGTTGTTGGGGTGGGGAGGGAGAGGGTGGTGAGGTTATGGACATTGGAGGTATGTCATATCGTGAGTGATGTGAAGTGTGTAAACCTGGCAATTCACAGACCTGTACCCCTGGGGATAAAAATACATTATATGTTTATAAAAAAATTAAAATTTTTTTTAAAAAAAGAATTAGTGCTGATAATTCCCCATCCCTCTATTCCTGCTACTTAAGGTCTAGGTATGATGCACCAAACTGTCAAGCCATCTGACTTTAGGCCCAGGTTGCCCAATCTGAGCAAACCCAGTGAGGCTTATTGAGCCAATTCCAGGTCCTCAAAGCACCTCAACCACTGTGGCCTATCTTCTCAGCCTCACCCTGTGTGGTCTCACATGGCTACAAAAGGACAGACCACTGACAAAAGGCTCAGTGTTATAATGGTGATATAACTGATCTCAAATCCAGACATTGACAGATGAGAGGTAAAGTCATATCTAGTCATACAGTTTATGGCAAAACTAACATTGGAACTAACATTCTAAAAACTCCAATTTCCATGTTTATCTTTGCTATTTCATTTTCCTCACATCTGGTGGGAGGTGGTTACCTTAATTAGGCCCAGTATCAGCATCCTTTTTGTGTATGCCAATTTCGCTACCACATCCCAATGAAGTAAAGTTTAAAACTACAGTTAATTTTTACCAAAAAGACACACAAAAAATAAAAATAAATAAATAAAAAGCATAAAACAAATAATAATAGCAACAAAAACAAGATCTGAAGGTCTCAAATCAAAATACATAAGGGTTAATCAAAGAAAAGTGTCTGGAATCTTCATGGCTTACTTCCCACCTAATCAACCTTAAATAAATCTGGCCGGTAGACAAACCCTAACTGTTTACATAGAATGGTTCTAAAAAGTATTGAATTTCACACTCAAAGTACATAGTTTTTATGGTATATAAATTGTACATCATTTAAAGCTGTTTAAAGAAGCAATAGACTTGGGGAAGCCACTGTGGAAAACAGTATGGAAGTTCCTCAAAAAATTAAAAATGGAAGGATCATATGATCCAGTAATGCCACTACTGGGTATTTACCAAAAGAATATGAAAACAGTAATTTGAAGGAATATATGCATGCCTATGTTTATTACAGCATTAAGAATAATAGCTGGGGTGCCTGTGTGGCTCAGTCACATAAGCATCTGCCTTTGGCTCAGGTCATGATCATAGGGTCTTGGAATAGAGCCCCATGTTGGAATCCCTGCTCAGCAGGAAGCCTGTTTCTCCCTCTGCCTCCACTCCCCCTGCTTGTGTTCTCTCTCTCTCTCTCTCTCTCTCTCTCTCTCTCTCTGGCAAATAATATCTTAGAAAAAAAAAAAAGAACAATAACCAAACTATGGAAGCAGCCTATGTGTCCACCAATAAATGAAGGGATAAAGATGTGGTGTGTGGGTATACACACACACACACACACACACACACACACACACACACATACACACAATAGAATATTAGTCATAAACAAGAATGAAATTTTGTCCTTTGCAACAACATGGGTGGATCTAGAGGGTATAATGCTATAAGTCAGTCAGAGAAATATAAATACCACATGATTTCACTCATATGTGGAATTTAAGCAACAAAACAAATGAACAAAGAAAGAGACAAACAAAAAATCGGGCTCTTAACTACAGAGAACAGACTGATGGTTAATAGAGGGGAGATGGGTGAAGAATAGGTGAAATAGATAAAGGAGATTTTTTTTAAGATTTCATTTATTTGAGAGAGAGCAAGAGCTAGAGCAGGGGAAGGGGCTAAGGGAGAGGGAGAAGCAGATTCCATGCTGAACAAGGAGCCTGATGTGGAGCTCCATCCCAGGACCCCAGGATCATGACCTAAGCTGCAGGCAGAGGCTTAACTTAACTGACAGGCTTAACTGACCTGAACCCAGGTGCCGCATGAAGGGGATAAGAGTACACTGATCATGATTAGCACAGAGTAATGTATACAATTAGTGAATCACTATTTTGTATATATACCTGAAACTAATATAACACATATGTTAACTATACTGATAAATAAATAAATATTTTTTAAATTAAAAATTAAAAAAGAAAAAGGCAGTAAACTAATTAAAAATAAGCACTAAGGCAAGAGTGCATGGAAGGAAGATTTTATTTAAGGCTACAACAGTGGGGGAGAGAGACCAGAACTCATTCTGAATTCAGCTACACTAAAATAAAGGATGAGGGAGTTTTTAAGAGCTGGGAGGATCATAGGCCATCTGTGTTTGCTAACTGAGCTTACTAAAATGAAAGTAAGCCTTTTCATATCTTCAGGACAGGAAATGTTTTATTACTTGGAGCAAGATGTTCACTCAGAATTAAGCTTTTATCCACTTACAGCTTAAGAGATTGGAACACCGTCTTCCTTGATGATTATTTTCAAAAGATGGTCCCCAGTTTCTTGAGAAAGGCATACCCAGCTTGTAAAACTGACAAGAGTCTTTTTTAAATTATTTACAGCACAAAGGGGCAGAGAGAAAGAATTTACAACTATAAATTTTCTAACTGGTCAGAGCCTGAAGGCGAGAAGTCGTCTGTCTCAAGTTTACTCAAGCTGAGGGAGAACTTTAAGTCCCTCTTGTTCTCAAGCAAACCAACAAAAGAAAAATCATTAGGGCAGGGGATAAGAAGACAAAAATGTTAACTATTTAAAAGCTTTTGAAATTAATTTTTGCATAAATATTTATTAAATTATTGTACCCCTAAAACAAAAACTGAAAAATCAGAATACAATAGTCATCTCCAGGCCAAAATAAAAATAATAAAGAGTTTCATTAAGTTGTAAAAATTTCAGAATAAAGGTGGGGGAAAAGAGAACAATATAATAGAAAATATTACTCTGTTATTTATCTGGACCCTTCAAATTCCCAAAAGCTATAAGCACAAAATGTGCTGAAAAGGACACAGAAACCAAATTCCATTACTAAGGAAAACTTGGGTAGTAAAAACTGTCAGTTTATATTATATCACTTTGTCTTTCACAATACTTTTCACAAAAAAAAAAAAAAAAGAACCCCACAAAAAGACAAGAAAAAAGACCAAAAAACACCATCTCCTTTTCCTATGTGGGGTCAAGGAATAGTCTGGAAGAATAGATGCTACAGACAACTGGGATAATTTTACTTTTTAAGAAGTAGGAAACTACAGAGAAAAGCTTGAGCATTTTTTAGACTTTTACATATTTGTTTTTGAATTACTAAATAAGCACCTGTAATATTTTTCATTACACATTACCTGTGACTTGGCCTCTAAAAATACTGATCACAATGTGGTTTTGTCAAATACGACAAATATAAAGGGAGAAGGGTTAAATTAGGTTTCTAAAGTCACTGTTAATTAAAATGCTTTGATTAAGCTTTATACATCTTTTGCATTATGTTATTTCACTTTAATATTCTTTTCCTTTTTGCTTTTGGTCTCCTGGTTTTTTTTTTTTTTATTTTGAACAAAGAAATGTAATGGAAAAAAAATAATTACATTAGGTTAAAAGGAACTCACAAAATAATCAATAATTTCTAATGTAAAAATCCATATTAACTTTGCTGTTGTTTGAAATCTGAGGACTTCCCTTGTATTATACAGATAGAAGCCAGAAAATTATAATTTAACATACATTATAAACATATGTTAGGTGCCTGGGTGGCTCAGTCAGTTAAGCATCAGCCTTTGGTTCAGGTCATGATCCAGGAGTCCTGGGATGGAGCCCTGAGTAGGGCTCCCTGCTCTGGGGAAATCTGTCTCTCCTTCTGCCCTTCCCCCTGGCACCCCCAGCTAGTACATTCTCTCTTTCTCATTCTCTCAAATAAATAAAATCTTTAAAAATAAATAAAATAAACATGAGTCATGTTAGGTTGGAAAACTTGATCAATGATGATTAAAAAAACAAAAACACAAACAAATGAACAAAAACAATGATGCCAAAGTTGACAGTTACCAGAAAATTCATTTCCCTAGTGGATCAGTTTTGGGTGGCCAAGAGACACCACATCTGTGAATCTAGTTAATAAGTGGGTATTGGAGGGGGAGAAAGACATGAATGATAGTTCTTGAGAGTAGTGAAATACAAGAGACATGAAGCCTATGAATCTAGTTTAAAAGTTTAGAAATGGGGATAGGGAGAAATTCTTACAGACATCCAAAGTCTGTAAGAATAATCAAGCAAGAAAAAAAAAGCAGTGGTGGGTTTCCAATTAGTCTCAGGGTTCTGAGACCAAAAGGAATTGGAAAGCATGAACCAAGGCATGGGGTTCTGGCATCAGGGAAGTGGTATTAGAACCTTGGTGAAAATATGGGTGCCAAAGGAGAAAAGAGGATATTTATATACTAATATATATTTATGCATACTTAAACTCTGAGGCAAAGGCTCTTTTTTCCCTACCCTGGGCAACATAAAGGCCAGACTGTAAGCACACTGAATTCATAGGTAGGAACAGATAGGTCTACGTGACAGAATACATGAATACATAGCAGCAAAAGCAAGAAATTTTTGTCAGCCTATATTTCTCATGTGTTTAGATGAGGCATTCATTCCAGAAGAAAATCAGAAAAATCTCATATTCCACAAACTGACATATGCATTAGTAGAGGCTAAAACAATATAAATATTTTAATATACCAGTTAAATAAGTAACTTGAGAATACTGAAGATTGGCAAATTCAAACATTCCTTATTTGGATAATTTTGTAGATTAAGTGGATATACTAAGCTATGTAACTGCTGGGACAGAGCTCCATAAACATTTACCAAGAAATGTATCTTCACTTCTTTCAGCCTAAATGTTTTAAACAAGAGTTAGCCTAAGTTAAAGTAATGACCAGTTGACTTCACTACATTATTTTTTCATCAATCCTTGCCTAGAAAAATGATAGAATCTCATACTAACCTCTGAGCTACTTGAATTTTTATTTAGGAAACATATCTAGGCTAATAAGTAAGATCAAATAACACAATTTTTATCATCTTATAGTCAATGGATTTCTTTGCCAATGTTCTACCTGTGCTGTTTGCTGACAAGCTCTTCCTAAGGCTTAGCCTGCATGTGGGAATCAGGCAGAAGCATTAGCTATAGCCCTCTTCATACTTGCATGAAACAACACAGCAAAGAAGAAAAAGTGAACCAAGTTTCATATCTGCTCTGTCATTAGATTTTAGGGAACCAAAGATATTGATTAGCCTATATTTTAATCCTGACTGCACAGTGGAATCATGTGCCATCACATCCAAATTCAATTAATAATTTTAAGATGTGTTACCCAGATGAGGGAGTGTTCCTAAAAATGTCTCCTGTGATTCTCCTGTGCAATAGATTTGGAACCACTGGGTCAAGAGCCTTTTCTTAGGATTCAGAGTTTTGGATTCAAACCTTTGTTCATCCTCCCAAAATTTCTTTGACGTTAGGCAAGTCATTTCATTCATCTGAGTCTGTTTCCTTATCTGTACAAAATATCTACTTTTCAGGATTGATAGAGGGGTTAAATGAGATCATCTTTTTAGGCTCTAGAGGCTGGAGCACTGTAAGCTTTCAATAAATGACAACTGAATTTTGGTTTTAGATGGAATCTAAAAACCCCTAATAATAATACTATTATTCGTGTACTTTTTGTGTGATATTGAGCAGTAGTACATAGTTGTCTTTTATGAAAACAACATCAACATACATACTCTTGGGGGGGGAAATATCTTTTTCTTCTATTCTTTTAAGTTCTTGACTGGGACTCCTAAAACATAAGACAGATTAATAAGAGCAAAGCATATAAATTAATTTAATATGTTTTATGTAATATGAGAACCTTCATAAGGAAAGGAAGACCTAAAGAAAGTAGTTAAGCCTGGGTGTTTTGTGCTAGGTTTGTTGAAGTCTTGAAGGTTGTGGAAAGATAAGGTAGAACAAAGAGTATGAACTAAGTGTAGTAAATGGGGAAATTGAGCAAAGCCGTTCCTTCCCATTCCTCTCTGTGCCCCTTTATCTTCAGAGATAAGGATGCTCCTTTTATCCTGATATAGGGAGGAAGATCGGAAAGTCTTTCTTGCACATGCCATTTTTCAAATTCCTTCTCTTTGAAAAAAGCAAGATGCCAAGGTGCCCCATTTTGGGGTAGTTTGTCCTGAAACATATCACACCTAAATAAGTTAATATTCTCATTTCAATTGACCTTTTTGGTAAGAATGAGTTAACATGCTAAGGAAGTTGTCAGGAGGTGCCTGAAGAGGAGAGAGGCATATTCGAATAAATATGTATCCTAGAATCTCTTTATCAAAGATGAAGCCAAAGGAAAAAAAAACTAAAGAAACCCAAAGAAAAATCCAATCCCTGCCTCCAGAGAAAAGAGTATTTACTTTACCAGATAACATGTTTTCTACTATTTTTTATAATGAAACTAATCACCCTTTCAGTTATAATGGATAACTTTACCTATTTTAGAAACCAATGTGATCATTGAAGCTCTTTTAGATAGTTTTAACAAAATCATCAATAAAGATGGGAAGTACTCTTAGACTTCAGTTAGCATACCAGAAGACAAGGTAAAAATTTCACACAGAGACAACAGGCAGCAGATTTCCTTATGCAGTGTTAACACTCAGAGTATTTTTCTTCCTCTTGGCTATTATAGAGAGATGACTAACATGCCCCCACTGGGCTGAAATGGAAAGTCAGCAACGGATGAATTAATGTTCAAATCCCCTAAGAGGAGTCTGCAATTCATGTAATTTATGTCAACAGAACACAGAAAAAAAAAATTCTCTCTGCCGTCTGTGTTTGGACAAAAGTCATTAAATATCTACTTGTTCCAGCCACAGCAGATAATGCATATCATTTGTACATAGGGCTTTCCTTCTTGCACAGCAGTGCCCATTGCATTGTCTCACTTAATCCCAAAACAAGACTATCACATAGGACGAAAAGTTGTTACCATTTTGTCCCACTGACATTTGTTACATTGAAAGAGTCAAACCAATAATGCTGAAATTTAGAATTCTAACTCCCACTCTTGTCATTGCAGAAACATAAGAAAGAGCTGTCACTGAGAAATTAATGATCTAAGAATAAATCCCAGATTTATGTTCAGGAAGAATCACTCATCATCCACGTCACTCCATTTAAAACTTGAAAAGGTCTACATTCCTATGGATGAACAGTTGTTTTTCTGTTGAAGAAGTCTCTTTCAATTCCACATGAGATTATTTTTATGGAAAGACTTTGAAAATACAAAACAAAGCTTCACCGGTAGCTTCTCACCCTCCCAATTAATAGGAATAAACTCTATTCCAAAAATTTTTTTTCATGCTTTGTCTTCTCATTTCATGACTCTGGCAATTTTTGAAACAAAACAATTATCTTCAGTTTGTTCTTATCACTCATCATTCTAAAAGTCCTCTTAACATGTATGGGCAAAGTTACCAGTAACTAAGTAAATTTTTAAAAGTTCGTTTAAAAAAGGAATCAAAAATAAGCATATCTTAATTTGTCTAAAAACATGTATATACTTGCCAATATATTGATATAAAACCAAGATCTTCTCTTTTTTTTGATTAAAGTATAGTTGACACAAAATGTTACATTAGTTTCAGTACCATGGCCTTTTCTTTAGGTATGAACCTGGTGATTGAAATCCTAAAATATCTTTCTTGCAATAACCCATGAATTCCATCATGCATTTTATTGAGATAGAGTGAAAATCTAAGCACTACCACAATACTCAATGTGCATGCAAATGCTTTGGAAATTTAAGATCTTCCCCAATCTTTTGTAGTTGTCTTGCCTGTACATAATCCAATAGGATTTTGTTTTACCTTTATCATCTTTCTAAAGCATTCAACTTAGTCTTTATAGAAATAATACTTTTTATCCACACTCAATATTATTAGTTTCTACAATATTTACTTATCATATATAGTTACAGAAATATATACACCTGTCATAAATATGCTGGGGAACCAAAAACTCATTCTTGGCAAGAAAATGACTCAACTGGTGTAGGAAGAAGCAAAGAGGCCTGGTAAAAAATAGTCTAGTAGTTGTGAGCACTCAGAATATCCTGACCATAGTTAGCATATATTTCCAAAGGAATGGAGAATTTAGAATACTTCAGTGAATCAGTATAAAAAAGGTAAATTTAAAGAATATCAACTCTATTTCATGAATATCTTAATGTTAATTCAATAATTACCTGCCTTTCTTAACTTGCTTATAAACTCCACAGGGACTGAGCTCCCTACAGAATTTAACACTCAGTTATACACCTCACAAACCAAGGCAAGACATCCAGACTAAATGTATTTTTTTAAATTTTAATTCCAGAATAATTAACATACAGTGTTATACTAGTTTCAGGTGTACAATATAGTGATTCAACAATTCCATATATTACGCTGTGCTCATCAAGAGAAGTATACACTTAATGCCCTTCACTTATTTAACCCATTCCCCCTACCCGCCTACCTTCTGGTAGCCCTCTGTTGTCTATAGTTAAGAGTCTGGTTTCTTTGTGGGGGGGAATCTGTTTTTGATTATCTCTTTTCTTTTTTTGTTATTTTGTTTTTTAAAATCCACATATGAGTGAAATCGTATGGTCTTGTCTTTCTCAGGTAGACTTATTTCATTTGGCATTATACTCTCTAGATCCATCCATGCTGCTGCAAATGGCAAGATTTCATTCTCTTTTATGGCTGAACAATATTCTTATATATATATAAGAATATTATAAGAATATTATTCATATATGTATTATATATAGATATACACATATCTATATATATAAAATATCTTCCACTTCTTCTTTATTCATTCCTCTATCAATGGACACTTGGACTGCTTCCACAGTTTGGCTATTGTTAAGTAATGCCACAATAAACATAGTAGAGCATACATCCGTTCAACTTAGTGTTTTCACATTCTTTAGGTAAATACCCAGTAATGTAATTACTGGATTGTAGGGTAGTTTATTTTAAATTTTTTGAGGAATCTCAAGACTGTCTTAAACAGTGGCTATCCTAGTTTGCATTCCCACCAACAACACACAAGGTTCTTTTCCACATTCTCACCAATATTTGTTGTTCCTTGAGTTTTTTGTTTTTGCCATTCTGAAAAGTGTGAGGTAATATATCATTATAGTTTTGATTTACATCTTCCTGATGATCAGTGATGTTGAGCATCTTTTTATTATTCTGTTGGCCATCCACATGTCTTCTTTGGAGAAAAGTCTTTTCATATCTTTAACCATTTTTAATGGGATTAATTTTTAGTGTTGAGTTGCATAAGTTTTTATATATTTTAGGTACTAACCCTTTATCAGATATGTCATTTGCAAATATTTTCTCCACTTCTGTAGGTTGTCTTTTAGTTTTTTTGTTGCTTCCTTTGCCATACAGAGCCTTTTTATTTTTATATAGTCCCAAGAGTTTATTTTTTCTTTTGTTTCCCTTGTCTCAAGAGATATACCTAGAAAGATGTTGTAATGGTCCATGATAGAGAAATTATTGCCTGTTGTCTCTTCTAGGATTTTTATGGTTTCAGATCTGACATTTAGGTATTGAATCCATTTTGAATTTGTTATTGTATGTGGTATAAGTGGTCCATTTGATTTTCCGTGTAGCTGTCCAGTTCCACCAACACAATTTGTTGAAGACATTATCTTTTCCCATTGCATATTTTTGCCTCTTTTATGAAAGATTAATTGACCATATACTTGTGGGTTTATTTCTGGGCTATTATGTTCCATTGATCTATGTGTCTACTTTTTTATATGTCTATTTTTGTGCCAGTACCATACTGTCTTGATTACTACAGCCTCATAATATAACTTGAAGTCTGAAATTGTGACACCTCTGGTTTTCTGGATTTTTGTTTTCTTTTTCAAGATTGCTGTGGTTATTCTTGGTGTATTGTAGTTCCATACAAATTTTAGAATTGTTTTAGTTCTGTCAAAAATATTGTTGGTTTTAGCAGGGATTGCCTTAAATGTATAGATTGCTTTGGGTAGTATAGACATTTTAACAATATTTGTTCTTTCAATTCATGAGCATGGAATTTCTTCTCATTTCTTTGTGGTGTTTCAACTTCTTTCATCAGTGTTTTCTAGTTTTCAAAGCATAGGTCTTTTCACCTCTTTTGGGTTTATTCCTAGGTATCTAATTATTTTGGATGCAATTGTAAATGGGATTATTTTCTTAATTTCTCTTTCTGCTGCCTTATTATTGATGTATAGAAATGCTATTGATTTCTGTCCATTGATAATGTATACTACAACTTTACTGAATTCCTTTATCTGTTTTCATAGTTGGAGTAGTTGGAGGAGTAGTTGGAGACTCCATAGGTGGAGTCTTTGGGGTTTTCTATATATAGTATCATATCATCTGCAAATAGTGACAGTTCTACTTCTTCCTTACCCATCTAGATGCCTTTTATTCCTTTTTGTTTTCCCATTGCTCTGGCTAGGACTTCCAGTACTATGTTGAATAGAAGTGGTAAGAATGGACATCCTTGTCTTTTTCCTGACCTTGGGAGAAAAGCTCTCCATTTTTTAACCACTAAGTATGACATTAGCTGTGGGTTTTTCATATAAGGCTTTATTATGGTGAGATATCTTCTCTTTATTTTTTTAAATTTTATTTTTTCAGTCTTCCAAGATTCATTGTTTATACACCACACCCAGTGCTCTATGCAATACCTGCCCTCCTTAATACTCACCACCAGACTCACCCATCCCCCCACCCCCCTTCCAAAACCCTCAGTTTGTTTCTCAAAGTCCACAAAAACCCACTTTGTTGAGGGTTTTTTCATGAATGGATGTCCTTTGTCAAATGCATTGTCTGCATCTATTGAAATGATCATATGGTGTTTATCCTTGCTCTTGTTGATGTGATGTATCACAATGATTAATTCGTGAATATTGAATGACCCTTGCATCCAGGAATAAATCCCACTTGAGCATGGCAAATGATTATTTTAATGTATTGTTGGATTTGGTTTGTCAAATCCATGCATCTGTGTTCTTCAAAGATACTGGTCTGTGGTTCTCTCTTTTTCTGGTGTCTTTATACAATTTCAGTATCAGGATAATTCTGGCTTCATAGAATGCATTTGGAAACTTACCCTCCTCTTCTATTTTTTGGAGAAGTTTAAGAAGAATAGTTAATTAACTCTTCTTTAAATGTGTGGTAGAATTCACCTGTGAAGCCATCTTGTCCTGGACTTTTGTTTGCTTGGAGTTTTTTTATTACTGATTCAATTTCATTGCTGGCTATCAGTCTGCTCAAATTTTCTACTTCTTTCTGCTTCAACTATGGGAGGTTACATGTTTCTAAGAATTCATCCATTTCTTCTAAGTTGTCTAATTTTTTGGCATGTAATTTTTCATAGTATTCTCTTAAAATCCTTTGTATTTCAGTAGTGTCAGTTGGTTTTTCTCTTCTTTCATTTGTAACTTTGAGTCCTCTCTAGTATTTTAATGAGTCTGGATAAAGCTTTATCAATTTTGTTGATCTTTTCAAAGATCCAGCTCTTTGTTTTATTGAGTGTTCTATTGTTTGGGGTTTTTTGTGTTTTTGTTGTTTTTTGTTTTTTTTTATTTTTTACTTATTAGTTTTAGTTTCTGTATAATTTATTTCTTCTCTAAGCTTTATTATTTCCTTTTTTCTGCTGGTTTTAGGTTTTGTTTGTTCTTTTTCAACATCCTTTAGGTGTAAGGTTAGTTTGTTTCTTTGAGATTGTTCTTCTTTAAGTAAGAATGTATTGCTCTAAACTTCCCTCTTAGAACTGCATTTGCTGCATTCTTTTTTTTTTTTTTAAGATTTTATTTATTTGTCAGAGAGAGAGGGAGAGCGAGCAAGCGAGCACAGGCAGACAGAGTGGCAGGCAGAGGCAGAGGGAGAAGCAGGCTCCCTGCCGAGCAAGGAGCCCGATGTGGGACTCGATCCCAGGACACTGGGATCATGACCTGAGCCGAAGGCAGCCACTTAACCAGCTGAGCCACCCAGGCGTCCCTGCATTTGCTGCATTCTAAAGGTTTTCAACTATTGTTTTTTTCCTCCATGTAATTTGTGATTTCTTCTTTGATTTCCTGGTTAGCCCATTCATTGTTTATTAACATGTTATTTAACTTCCATGTATTTTTACTCTTTCCAGATTTTTTCTTGTGGTTTATTTCTAGTTTTCAATGCTGTGGTCCAAAAGGATGCATGGTATGACTTTGATCTTTTTTACTTTGTTGCATCTTGTTTTGTGGCCCAATGTGTGCTCTATTCTGGAGAATGTTTCATGTGCACTTGAAAAGAAAGAATATTCTGCTGTTTTATGGAGTGTTCTAAATATATCTGTTAAATCCATCTGATTTAATGTGTCATTCAAAGCCAGTGTTTCTTTGTTAATTTTCTGTCTAGATGATCTGTCCATTGATGTAAGAGGGGTGTTAAAATCCCCTACTATTATTGTATTACTATCAGTTAGTTCCTTTATGTTTGTTTTTAACAGTTTTATGTATTTGTGTGCTCCCATATTGGGGATATATAAATATTTACAATTGTTATATCTTCTTGTTGAATTAAATAAAATATAATTTATTATTATATAGTGTCCTTCTTTGTCTGTTACAGTGTTTGTTTTAAAGTCTATTTGTCCAATATAAGTATTGTTACCTCCACTTTCTTTTGACATCCATTTGCATGATAAATGATTCTCAATCCCCTCACACTCAATCTGCAGGTGTATTTAGGTCTAAAATGAGTCTCTTGTAGGCAGCATACAGATGAGTCTTATTTTTTTTATGCATTCTGTCACCTTATATCTTGATCAGAGTGCTTAGTCCATTAAATTCAAAGTAACTATTGATAAGTATGTATTTATTGCCATTTTGTTATTTTCTTTGTTGCTTCTGTATTCTTCTGATCCTTTCTTCTCTTGCTTTCTTTTCTCAAGCTGGCTTCCTTTAGTGATATACTTGGATTCCTTTCTCTTTATTTTTTGCATATCTATAGTGGTTTTTGATTCGTGGTTACCATTAGGTATGTATATAATATCTTCTGCATATAACAGTCTATATTAGGTTGATGGAGCTTAGGTTTGAACCCATTCTTTACTCCTCCCCACCCCATGTTATTGGTATATGGTGTTATACTTTATATCCTTTTATTTTGTGAGTCCCTTTACTGATTTTTACAGATATATTTATTTTTACTGTTTTTGTGCTTCCTACTTTTTTTACTCCTCTTTATGGTCTTTCCTTTCCACTCGAAGAGTCCCCTTTAACATTTCTTGTAAGGATAGTAAGGAAGATAACTTCTTTAGCTTTTATTTGTCTTTGAAACCCTTATCTCTCCCTCTATCCTGAATGATAGCCTTGGTGGATAGAGTATTCTTGGCTAAATATTTTTTTTTCCTTTCAGCACTTTGAATATATTATGTCACTTACATCTGGCCTGCAAATTTTCTGCTGAACAATCTACTGATAGGCTAATGGAATTTCCCTTGTATGTAACTGTCTTCTTTTCACTTGCTGATTTTAATATTCTTTTTTATCACTACATTTTGCTATTTTAATTGCTATGTGTCTTCATATTGACCTCCCTGGGTTGATTTTGTTGGGGTCTCTTGTGCCTCCTGAGTCTGGATATCTGTTTCCTTCCCCAGATTAGAGAAGTTTTTGGTTATTTCTTCAAATAATTTTTTGTCCTTTTTTCCTCTCTCCTCTTCTTCTGGGATCACTATAATATGAATGTTATTACATTTTATGGAGTTGCTGAGTTCCCTAAGCCTATCCTCATTCTATATATTTTTTTTCTTACTGCTCAGCTTGATTACTTTCCATTACCCTGTCCTCCAAGTCACTATTTTTTTCCTCTGCTTCCTCTAGCCTATTTATTCCATCTAGTGTATTTTTAATTTCATTTATATTGTTCTACATCTTTGAATTTTTATTTTTCATGTTTTCTCTCTTTGTTAAGGATTTCACTGATCTAAGAAGTCCAATGAGTATCTTTATGAACATTACTTTACATTTTCTACCAGGCATACTATTTATCTGTTTCACTTAGTTTTCTCCTGCTGTTGTTTTGTCCTGTTCTTTCACTTGGGGCATATTCCTCTGTCTCTTCATTTTGTCTAATTCTTTGTATCTCTTTCTCTGTGTTACAGAAGTCAGCTATGTCTCCTGCTCTTGTAATAATGACCTTATGAAGAAGAGAGCCTGTAGTGCCCTGCAAAACAATGTCTTCTGTTCACCAGAATAGGCACTTTGGGAGTGCATATGTGTGTTGTATGTACCTAGCTGTTGTATATACCTAGCTATATACCTCCTGGTCACTTTTTCCTTCAGTCCTGTCATCTGCAGAGGCTCTCTTTTTCTGTTGTGGGCAGTATTTGGCCCCTGGCCAGGGTGGGGCATGCTTTTTGCACAAGGTACCCATTGTTCTGCTTGCACAATGAGAACTGACACCACAACAGGACCCCATGGACAGTGTGCACACTTTTAACAAGGTGCACCTCAGACCCCACAGTATCTGCTGCTGCCACTGCTTCTAGGACCAAGGCTCCATAGAACACATGGGTCAGAAGATGTGGTAACAGCAAGGTTTGCACTGGTCTTCTAGGGGAGAGGACCTACAGTGCCTGGACTGAGGCAAATGTGACTTAGAAGGGCAGATCCACAGAAGTACTTGGGGGCAGGGCTTGGTGTCAGCAAGTTAGATAGAAAATGTGGGTACCACCCTGGTTCCCACAGGTGACCCTGTGTTTATTTTGTTTATACTGAGGCCTGGGGAAAGGAGATGGTGCCTGAAAGCTCTTTTGTTCCTTGGAGAAGTTCCTTCTGTAAAATTTACCCCTCCAGGACATGCTCTGAGATGCATAAATTACTGCCCCTCCCTGTGCCCTGGGAGTTTTTTAAACTGCTCTTCTATACTGAAACTCAAAGGTCTATTTATCATGCTGTCTCTTTAAGGCCAGGGACCCAGCTTCTTATTGTTCTAGGGCTCTTCCAAAGTCAGGCCCTCCAATTTTTAAGATTCCAGGCTTTAAGTCCTGCAGGTTGTAAGAACTCATGAAATTGGCCTATTTTTCAAAGCCAAATGGCACAAGGATCCATCTTCCCCACTGTGATAGTCTGTTCCTTGCCCTTCTCCACATCCACAATTATTTCACCCAACCTTGGCTCCCTGCCCCCCCGACCCCTGGGCCCCTGTCCATTCCCTTCCCCACACCATTTCTGCCTTTCCTACACTTTTCAATGGGCCACTTCTCTACCTTTAGTCGTCAAGTTTGTTCTGCCAGTCTTTGGGTCATTTTCTGGGTTATATATGCTTATATAAAAGTTATCTAGTTGTATCTATGAGATGAGGTGTGCTTATGGTCCTCTTAATCCACCATCTTAGTAAAATGTATTTTAAAAGTGAAAACATCAGCAAATCATATAGGTAGTCAATCTACATGACTATAAAGCTGAAGGGTTCTATTTTCAAATTTATTTTATATTTCTGTTTCTAAAATCCAAATGATATTATGCATGCTTAAATATGCTTTAAAATGCATTAATAGGGGCACCTGGGTGGCTCAGTGGGTTAACCCTCTGCCTTTGGCTCAGATCATGGTCTCAGGGTCCTGGGATCGAGCCTAACATCGGGCTCTCTGCTCAGCAGGGAGCCTGCTTCCCCCTCTGCCTGTCTCTCTGCCTACTTGTGATCTCTCTCTGTCAAATAAATAAATAAAATCTTTTAAAAAATAAAATAAAATAAAATGCATTAATAATAAGCTTGGACTGTAACTGAGAGCAGACTGAAGCAGATGCAAGTTTGTAAATGATCTGGAAACCTTTTAGGAGCATTGCTAACAGAACCAGCAGAGCAGTGTTTAATGTGTAGGCCATATCTTCATTTTTAAATTAGCAATAACACACTAACTATGGTAAAAGAACATTGAAATGAAACTGCAGGGAAGCTAGTGATTGTGGTGATAAAAAAAATTATAAGGGGATTCACACAGAAGAACAATCTATGCAACTGTTTCTTCCTCTACCTATTGTATCAAAGGGAAAAGAGTTTGCAGGAAGAGAACAGAAACCTTCCAGCAGATGATCAGAAATAATAAAATACCTGAGAAGACCTTGTCTCTGCCAGCCAATAACCTAGAAGAGTGAGTAAGGCTTTTCTGACTGTAATTGGAAAGCAGCCGCTAGCTATGATTCCTGGAAAGATAGGACCTAAAATTAAGACACTTTCAGAACAAGTTGTATTATTTAAGTCTGAACAGAAGTAGCATGAGACAAATAAGGAGACAAACAAAATTTGAGGTTTTCTTATTAATTTTCAACTAGTGTTCACATCTTTAAATCTTGCATTTTATTGTATATAAACATTTTAAAAGTTTATATTACCATCAATTATTGATTAATTAAGAGTTCTATTTTCATGTCAAAATTCTGAGTAGAAAGGTGGAATCTTATCTCTATCACTATTCAAGTTGGGAGCCTGACTTTTCAAAGCCATAACTGAGCTTTGCCTATTATCCAGTAAAAAGATTACCCTAATTCCAGACAAAATCATGAAAGTCAACAGCTTCTGGAGTTGTAAAGTCCAGACAAAAACATGAAAGAATCATCATACAGATCTTTTAGTAATTCATTAAATTTTGTACTTATGTTCTTCAGAAACTTCTTCTAGTTTAATTAAACAGAAGTATTTCTCATTTAGAACACACTCCTTAATCCTAATTCTACTTGTTGTAACTAAAAATAGAATGCAGACCTGCCAATATACCTATTTCACATTCACCTCACTCACCACACACACACACACACACACACACACACACTTCATTTCTTCAAATTAAGTATCTTCAATGTCCCCTAAAGTTCTTCTGTGGCATGGTACCATCTCCTTCCTGGTCACTCACTTTAAATGTTCTCAACTTGTACATGTTCTTCCTAAACTCTAGCACTTAGCTAGAAGCAATCAGGAAAGCATGGCTTGACACCCAGAAAAGAGAATGGCAATGCCTCCATTATTCTCTGAAACTACATTCTTATTAATTTAGCCAAAACTGTAGTAGCCTCCATGACAATCATATCAGACAGATGATTCATATCAAATGTATTGTCAACCAAAAATTTCAGTTCCTTGCAAAAGCAAGTTCTCTGTTGAAACCACACCTTCACAGGGTTTGAGACTGAAAGTGTGGAATTTTCTTTCATCCTCAAAAAGTAATCTGATTATATCTAGAATAATATTAGAATATGATCATTTTAATTTTTTTATTTGAATTCAAGTTAATGTATAGTGCAGTATTGGTTTCAGGAATAGAATTGTTGATTCATCATTTACATATAATACCCAGTGCTCATCCCAACAAGTGTCTTCTTCAGTACCCTTCACCCATTTAGCCCATCCCCCCCACCCATCTCCCCTCCAGCAACTCTCATTTTGTTCTTGTAACTATAGAGTCTCTTACATCTACCTCTCTGTTCTTTCTTATTTTTCCTTCCCTCCCCCATGTTCATCTATTTTTTCTTAAATTCCACATATGAATGAAATCATATTTGTCTTTCTGATTGATTTAATTCGCTCAGTTCCATCCACATCATTGCAAATGGCAAGTTTTTTTTTGATGGCTGAGTTATATATATATAAACATATATATATAAATATATATATACACACATACATACACAAACACATATTCCATTATGTATATGTATATGTATATATCACCTCTTCTTTTTTTTTTTTAAGATTTTATTTATTTATTTGACAGAGAGAGATCACAAGTAGGCAGAGAGGCAGGCAGAGAGAGAGAGAGGAGGAAGCAGGGTCCCTGCCGAGCAGAGAGCCCGATGTGGGGCTCGATCCCAGAATCCTGGGATCATGGCCTGAGCCAAAGGCAGAGGTTTAACCCACCAAGCCACCCAGGTGCCCCTATATCACCTCTTCTTTATCCATTTTTCAGTTAATGGACATTTGTATTCTTTCCTTATTTTGGTTATTGTGGATAGTGTTACTATACACATCAGGGTGCAAAGGGTTGCCCCTTTGAATCATCAGTTTTGTATCCTCTAGATAAATACCTAGTGGTATAATTGCTAGGTCATAGGATAGTTCTATTTTAACTTTGTGAAGAACTGCCACACTGTTTTCCAGAGTTGCTATACCTGTTTGCATTCTGACCAACAGTGCAAAAGAGTTCCCATTTCTCTGCATCCTCACCAACATCTGTTTCTTTCTGAGTTGTTAATTTTAAAGGTGGGAGGCAGTATCTTATTGTGATTTTGATTTGTATTTCCCTGCTGATAAATGATGTTGAGGATTTTTTCACATGTCTGTGAGCCATTTGTATGTCTTCTTGAGAGAAATATCAGTACATCTTCTGCCCATTTCAACTGGTTTATTTAATTTTGGGGAGCCGAGTTTAACTAGTTCTTTATAGATTCTAGATATTAGCCCCTTATCTGATATGTCATTTGCAAATATCTTTTTCCACTCCAAAAGATGTCTTTTAGTTTTGTTGATTGTTCCTTTCACTATTTTATCTTGATGAGGTCCCAATAGATCATTTTTGTTTTTGTTTCCCTTGCCTCAAGACATACCTAGTAAGAGGTTGCTGCAGCTGAAGTCAAAGAGGTTGCTGCCTGTTTTCTCCTTTATGATTTTGATGTCCCACATTTAGGTCTTTCATCCATTTTGAATTAATTTTTGTGTATGGTGTAAGAAAGTGGTCCTGTCTCATTCTTCTCATGTGGCTGTTCAATTTTCCCAACACTATTTGTTGAAGAAACTGATTTTTTTTCACTGAATATTCTTTCCTGCTTTGTCGAAGATTAGTTGCACATATAGTTGTGGGTGCATTTCTGGGTTCTCTTTCCTGTTCCATTGATCTATGTGTCTGTTTTTGTATAGTACCATACTGTCTTGAGGATTACAGCTCTGTATTAGAGTTTAAAGTCTGGAATTGTGATGCCTCCCACTTTGCATTTTTTTTTCAACATTACTTTGGCTATTTGGGGGTCTTTTGTGGTTCCATGCAAATTTTAGGATTCTTTGTTCTAGCTCTGTGAAAAATGGTGTTGTTACTCTGATAGGGATTGCACTGAATGTATAGATTGATTTGGGTAGTATAGATATTTTAACAATATCATGAGTATGGAATGTTTTTCCATTTTTTGTGTGTTTTTCAACTTCTTTATCAGTGGTTCTATAATTTTCAGCACACAGATCTTTTACCTCTTTGGTTTATTCTCAGATATTTTACAGTTTCAGGGATAAATGGGATATGGTTTTGTAAATGGGATTGATTCCTTGATTTCTCTTTCTGCTCCTTCATTATTGGTATATAGAAATGCAACAGATTTCTGTACGTTGATTTGATATCCTGAAAATTGCTGAATTCATGAATTAGTTCTAGCAATTTTTTTGGTGGAATCTTTTGGGTTTTTTCCACCTAGAGTATCATGTTGTCTGCAAAGAGTGAAAATTTGACTTCTTCCTTGATGATATAGATGCCTTCTGTTTCTTCTTATTGTCTGATTGCTGAAGCTAGAGCTTCCAGTACTATGTTGAACAACAGTGGTGAGAATGGACATCCCTGTCTTGTTCTAATCTGAGAGTTTTTCCCCAATGAGGATAGTATAAACTGTGGGTCTTTTGTGTATGGACTTTACGTTGTTAAGGTATATTTATTCTATCCCTACTTCCTTAAAGGTTTTTATTTAAAAAGTTGCTATATTTTGTCAAATGCTTTTTCTACATATATTGAAAGGATCATATGGTTTTTATCCTTTATTTTATTAATGTGAAGTATCATGTTCATTATTTTACAGATATTGAACCATCCCCAAAGCCCAGGAATAAATCCCACTTGGTTGTGGTAAATAATCCTTTTAATGTACTGTTGGCTTCAATTAACTAATATCTCGAGAATTTTTGCATCCATTTTCATCAGGGATATTGGTCTATAATCCTCCTTTTTTGTGGAGTATATGCCTGGTTTTGAAATCAAAGTAATGCTGGCCTCATAGAAGGAGTCTGGAAGTTTTCTTTCCATATCTATTTTTCAGAAGTTTCAGAAGAATAGGTATTGGTTCTTCTTTGAATGTATGGTAGAATTCCTCTGGAAAGCCATCTGGCCCTGGACTCTAATTTCTTGGGAGATGTTTGACTATTGATTCAATTTCTTTGTTGGTTACAGGTCTGTTCAAATTTTCTATTTCCTCCTATTTAAGTTTTGGTAACATATCTAGGAATTTATCCATTCCTTACCAAACTGCCCAATTTGTTGGCATATAATTGCTCATAATATTAACTTTTGAGTGTTTGTATTTCTGTGGTGTTGGTTGTAGTCTCTCCTCTTTCACTTGTGATTTTATTTATTTAGATCCTTTCTCTTTTCTTTTTGATAAGTCTGTCTAGATGCTTATCAATTTTGTTAACTTCTTTTTGTTGTTGTTATTGTTGTTGTTGTTGTTAATTCTTTCAAAGAAGGAGCTCCTAGTTTCATTGCTCTATTCTACTGGGATTTTTATTTCTATACCATTTATTTATCCTCTGATCTTAATTTTTCCCCACTTCTGCTGGTTTTAGGCTTTACTTGCTGTTCTTTTTCCAGCTCTGTTAGGTGTAAGATTAGGTTGTGTATTTGAAGTTTTTCTTGCTTCTTGAGGAAGGCCTACTTGAGGAAGGAACTACTTCCCTCTTAGGACTGCTTTTGCTATGTCCCAAAGGTTTTGGACTGTCATGTTTTCATTTTCATTTGCTTCCATGTATTTTTTTTATTGCATCTTTAATTTCTTGATTAACCCATTCATTCTTTAGTAGGATACTCTTTACCTCCATGTATTTGTGGTCTTTCCAAATTTTTTCTTGTGGCTGACTTCAAGTTCCATAAAACTGTGATCTGAAAATATGCAAGGTATGATCTCCATCTTTTTGTACTTGTTGAGGTCTAATTTGTGACCCAGTATGTGATCTATTCTGGAGAATGTTCAATGTGCACTCGAAAAGAATGTGTATTCTGCTGCTTTAGGATGAAATGCTTTGAATGTATCTGCTAAGTCCATCTGGTCCAGTATGTCATTCAAAGCCCTTGTTTCCTTGTTGATATTCTACTTAGATGATCTGTCCATTGCTGAGAGTGGGGTGTTAAAGTTCCCTATTATTATTGTATTATTATCAGTGAGTTTTAAGTTTGTTATTAATTGATTTATATATTTGGCTGCTCCCAAGTTAGGGGCATAAATATTTATAACTGTTAGATCTTGTTGTTGGATATACACCTTAATTATGATATAATACTCTTCTTTTTTTTAAGATTTTATTTATTTATTTGACAGAAAGAGGTAGACACAAGTAGGAAGAAAGGCAGGCAGAGAGGGAGGGGGAAGGCTCCCTGCTGAGCAGAGAGCCCAATGCAGGGCTCGATCCCAGGACCCTGAGATCATGACCTGAGCTGAAGGCAAAGGCTTAACCCACTAAGCCACCCAGGCACCTACTCTTCTTCATCTCTTATTACAGTATTTTTTTTTAATCTAGTTTTTCTGGGATGTCTGGGAGGCTCAGTTAGTTGAGTATCTGCCTTCAGCTCGGGTCATGATCCCAGGACTCTGGGATTGAGTCCCACGTAAGGCACCTTGCTCAGTGGGGAACCTGCTTCTCCCTATACCTGCCACCCCCGCTGCTTGTGCACTCCCTCTCTCTCTGACAAATAAATAAAACTCTTTTTTTTATCTAATTTGTCTGATATAAGGATGGCTACTCCTTTTGATGTCCATTAACACGATAGATGGTTCTCCACCCCTTCACTTTTATTCTAGAGGTTTCTTTAGGTCTAAAATTAGTCTTTTGTGAGTACCATATCAATGGGCCTTATTTTTAATCCATTCTAATACACCATATATTTTGATTGAAATATTGAGTCCATTTACATTTAGAATTACTAATAGCTATAAATTTAGTGTTATTTTATTGCCTGTTAGGTCACTGTTCCTGTAGATTGTCTCTGTTCCTTCCCAGTCTTTGAGTGGGAAAGAGAGACCAAAAGTAAGAGTCCCCTATAATATTCCTTACAAATCTGGTTTAGTGTTCATGAAGTCCTTTAGTTTTTGCTTGTCTTGAATCTCTCTTTCTTTTGATTCTGAATGACAGCCTTGCTGGATGTAGTATTCTTGGCTGCAATTTTTTCCTATTCAGCACATTGAGTATATAATGTCACTCTTTTCTGGCTTGCCATGTTTCTGTGGTCAGGTCTGCTGCTAACCTTATGTGTCTACCCTTGTAGGTTAAGGACCTTTTGTCCCCAGCTGCTTTCAGAATTCTCTCATTATCTTTGTATTTTGCAAGTTTCACTGCAACATGTCTTGGTGTTGACCTGTTTTTTTCTGATTTTGAGGGGATACCTCTGTGTCTTTTGCTTTTGAATGCCTGATTCCTTCCCCAGATTAGAGAAGTTCTCAGCTATAATTTCTTCAAGCTCCCCCACTTTTCTTCTGAGATTCCTATGATATGGATATTATTGCGCTTCATGGGATCACTGAATTCCCTAAGTCTATTTTCATGATTTAATAGTTTTCTTTCCCTCTTCTTTCAAGCCTCATTATTTACCATAACTTTATCTTCTATATCATGTATTTGTTCCTCTGATTCTTCCAACCTCATCATGATTACACCGAGTCCATTTCACATTTCATTTGTAGCATTTTTTTAATTCAGTCTGACTAGTTTTGGGGTCTCTTATCTCTATAGCCAGGTTTTTGTGTGTTCTATGATTCTTTCAAGCCCAGATTGTATTCTCATGACCACTGTTCTAATTTATTGTTTAGATACATTGCTTATATCTGTTTTGAGCAAATCCCTGGCTGTGATTTCTTCTTGATCTTTCTTTTGGGGAGAATTCTTCCATCTAACCATTATGTCTAGGTTTCCGTCTTTTGGGTGTTATGAAACCTTGTTATATTTCCTGCTGCTGAGAGTAATACAATATTAAGAATGGGTTCTATACTGTCCAGGGCTTGGCACTTTGGGAAGTATTTATGGTGTATACTGTGTGCACTCAGCTGTTGTATTTTGGCTGTTCTTTCCCACAGGTCAATCCTCCTCAGAGTTCCTCCTTACTAGCTTTGGAGAGTGTTTGGACCTTTAACTAGTTTTTCTTTGATTTGTTAAGTTAAGCCTGATTTAAAAGGGGGGGGAAAAAGCCTGATCCAAGAAAAAAGGAAAAGGAACAAGAGAAGGAAGGAAACAAACAACTCAACAAATGAACAAATGAACAAAAAGCTATAAGCCTGATGTCAAAGAAAAAAGAAAAATAATAATAATTAAAATTTTAAAATATAAAGAAATTAAAAATTGAAATAAAAAATCATTGTCCTATTTCCACTGGAACTGAATCTGATGCTTTAGAGAATTCTATGACCAGTAGCCTTGATGCATGGGGAGGGCCCATGTTGGTCTTCCGAGAGAGGCTCCTCTGGCTCAGTCACACCTTCCCTAACAAAGATGTCCCTGTCAGGTTCAAGGGATAGGGTTTGGTGTAAGTGCCTCCAGCCTCTCCTGGAGGTGCTGTGTTTCACTCTGAAGTCTGACCATGCTGGGGAGGGAGTCAGGGGGAGAAGATGGAGTCACCTACTATCTCATTCCCTGGTAGAGAGGGGGTTCTGTTCAGGAGACCCTCACAGAAAAGTGAACAATCTCCTCTTCTGTGTCCCAGGCTTTTGTCAGATCCCTGCTCTCAATCTGTCTGTACCCAGCCATTGGCAGGTCTAGTACCACAGTTCTCCTGTGTTTTATCTCTGGCTTATGGCTGGGATTCAAAACAACAAATCTTAAAGTATCCAGCAGTACATGGACCCACTCCCTTCCCCCAGAAGAGAGTCTCACCATTGCACCAAGCACCTTTCTGTCCCAGAAAAGCAGTCACTCGCCTGCCTGAATGCCCAGAGTCTATGTTGAAGCACATTGAAAAGCTATCACCAGCTTATCTGCCCTCTGCATGTGCCTCTGTCCCCTGCTGTTGAACAGCTGCTCAATACCACTTTATGGGCCTTATGTCCTTGAAGAGGTAAATAACCTCATCCAAATGCAGTCCAGGAAGGGGAAACTTCTCCCCATGACCCAGGCTTCCCCATACCACAGCCCTTGGGTGAACCCTAAACACCACTCTCTCCCCCTCTCTGTCTTGCTCCACAAAAAGTGTTCCCACCCCCTCTGCAGTACCAAAGCTTTTCTCTCTCCCAATTCACATCACTGAATTTTTCATCTGCCACATTCTTTCCATCCAATTATGAAGATTGTTTTCTTAGTTCTCAGATAAATTTCCTAATTGTTCAAAATGATTTGATGTTGATCTTTCTGTGTTCAAGGGACAGGCCAGACCAGGGTCCCCCTACTACTCCACCATCTTAACTCCTCCCTTCTAAATCATTTTTAAACAGATCTTGATGGCACGGTGTACAATAAGCTCACTTTTTTTCTGGGCTGCACATTGTATTTCTTTTAAAAAGTTAGAGTGTTTCCAAATATGCATTACATTTTTTATTTTTTTAAATATTGTACAGGAACAAGGACACAGTTATACCTTAGATAATTCTTTTCTTCCTGTTGACAATAGTTCATTAATAGGCATACTATAAATACAGACATTTGATAGTTAATCTATGTAGGGATACTGGCATCTAGCTTATATTTCTCTAATGTATTCATCAATATATCAGAGACAACTTGCAAAATGTCTTGATGAAGTCAAAATCTTAAGTGTACATATTTTGTTCTCATCAGTGTAGTTGTCATATCAAAGAAAATAATGAAGTGTATCAATTGGTATTCATGAACCCACAAGTAATTACCAATTTCTCTCCACAGGAGTTTGGATTACAATTAGCAGGATACTGAATACCTGAAATGAAATAGGGAGGTGGTACTTAGGAGTTTGGGGGGAAAAAAGTAAGTAGGAGTATTAGAAGGTAACCTCATCTACTTTACCTTTTCACCACAATTAGTCCCATCTACCTTCCCACTTCTATATAGGTGAACAGAATCCTATGCATAAAGAGTTATGTCCTGAAATGTTAACAGTGTCCAAAACTTACTGAAAGTATTAAAATTTATCAGGAATTGATAATTTGTATTAATTGTGAAGATAATTTTTAACAAGGATAATGTCAACATAAGTTTTGTCAGCTTCACCATTTCACATGTACATATACACACACATTCAAATAGTTTTTTTATCTCTAAATGCGAATAATAAAAAAGCTGGGGCTAATCTTTTGAGAACTTTAATCAAATAACATGATATCTTTTTAGTAATAGAGCAACATTCATGTAGTAAAAGTAATAAAGCCTTCAGTTGGGGAGTTTATCTTTCCCTTTTTAAAACCTAAGCCAATAAAAATGAAATAATAAAGAAACAAACTTTTAATGGCCTATAGATAATGACACCCCTGCTAAGATACCAGTTTAGTATCCTGCAGTTTAAACAGCTGTCATTTGTCAGATAATTGCTTATGTTATTTCCCACCTTTGCATTAAAGCAGAATGCTATATTTGCATTTTTGACCCACTTTGTTTTTGTAAGCAAAGTTGGCATATAAGAATCACTGAAATACCCTATCCAATTATCTCCACTAGTTGGAAGGCTGGGAAAAAAAAGTCCAAAGAAAACTCAACATCATAAAAAGAGATTTATTGCATATATAACCTAATTTTCCATCTTACCTTTTGAAAAAATAACTCCTCTCCCCCAACACACAGAAGGATAATTAACTCCATGTTCCATTCTCCATATCAAGATCTCATATTCATTTTCAGTTTGTACAGATAATTACCATGCCCTAAATAATTTTCATTATTATGCCTTTTTAAATATCTTTTGGCCTAGACTTCAGCCCAGTGGCAACCCTTCAGAGGTTCACTCCATGTGGGGCACCTGGATGGTTCAGTTGGTTAAGTGTCCAACACTTGATTTCAGCCCAGGTCATGATCTCAGGGTCATCAGATCAAGCCCTGAGTTGGGCTCCATTCTGCATATGGAACCTTCTTAAGATTCTCTCCCTCCCTCTTCCTCTGCCCCTCCTCCCCTGTGTACTCTCTTTAAAAAAAAAAAAAAAATTCACTCCATGCATGCAGAACTCAAGAAATATGTGCTTTCTGCCTGAATTGTCAAAATTTCTAATCCCTGAGAATGAATACATAGCACTGTGGCCTATTTCACCTTATCCTGGATGCTCTGTTGGTTATAGTTTTATGTGGCTATCCTTCAGTACAATTCTAAGCCCACCCTATGTCAAAGAGTAAGTGTCATGGACAGCTAAATAAGTAAGGAAGACTTTATTTAAGACTATTACAGGAAGTTTTATAGGAAAGAGAGATTGAGCTTAACTCTACAGAATCAAAGGTGAGAATTTTAAGCCTGGGTGAGCTAGTGGAAAAGTACTGGAAGACATGAAGGAGGGGAGAGGAAAGATTGGTCAATGGGTTTTTGCTGATTGGCACTTACTTGTTGAAGTTAGGATCCTACCCTCCCACAGAGCCTGGGAAATAAGGACTAGGGGTACTAGCTTTCCTGATTACATTTCAAAAGAACGATTCTCATGTCCTCAAGAAAGACATTCCTAGATTGTAAAACTGGTCTGGAGGCTTTTTAAAATATTTACACCTCAAAAGAGCAGAGAAAGAATTTACAATTGAAAGTTTTCTAAAATAAATGCTTTAGGAAGAGAGAAATCAGGGTCCCAGAATCAAGAAAAAAACTGTCGAACATTTCATCAGGTTGAGGGGAAAACTAGGCCACCTTGGTCATCTATCACAATTGGATGTGCTGAACTGATCTGCTCTGGAGTTAATCAGAAAGTCAGGGCATAATGAGTAATCAGGCAAAAAGATAACCAAGATCAGAAATCTACCATCTACTCTCAGCCAGTTTGCCTACACACCGGGCCAACCTTACAGAATCACAACTCAGATCACCCTTCATGGAAATCAGGGCCTTTTTTCTTATCAGTTTTTAGTTTAATGACCATTATTCAGAATCATTAAATAATAAAATATGACAGCATATAATTGAATATATTGCTTCTCTTAACTCTGCTATAACCACATCTTCTTCACAGGCAGAAAAATAGAACTAAATAATTTTCTTAGCAATTACTACAGTTTTATAAAACTCATACAAAGAGGCCAATATCTGGCTTTTCCAGGAGAAATGGTCAGGGCTACTGGAGTCTACCAGCTTGGTGTCTGATGCTACTCTAAAGACACATCACAACCCATAAAGTCACCAGCCACCCACCAGAGAGCTATATAAAAAGGTCACATTCAGGATGCCTGGGTGGCTCGGTGGGTTAAGGATCTGCCTTTAGCTCAGGTCGTAATCCCAGAGTCCTAGGGATCCTGCATCAGGCTCCCTGCTCAGCATAGAGTCTCCCTCCCCCCTGCTCATGATCTCTCTCTCTCAAATAAATAAATAAAATATTTTTTTAAAGGTATGTTCGAGAGATTTATTCTCGGTTTTGCTTCAACTTACTCATATACCAAGGTTACTTCTAATTACCCTATTTTAGCCCTTGTTTTGTCCCCAGCTACCAGCTAGGCAACTCATGTTCTGGGACACTCAGCTCTCCAACTCACCTGATTCATTCTATGGTATGACCAGTGCAGTGTTTTCTTAGGGCACCAGCTCCCTGCAAGTGTCAGGCTATTTGGCAACAGAGACATTCTACTGCCAGAATCCTTTCATTCTTCTTTACCCAGCCAACATGAACTCAATCTTCCAAAATTAAAGCTCAAATCTCGAATTTTCACAAAGATTTTCTTGGCCTTCATTTCTGAATAAATGACCCTCCTCTCTGATCCTCCAGCACTGTGACATGCTTCTATGGTAGCTCCTGCCTTACTGGACTCTAATTATAGGTTCATTCATCTGTTTCTCCCTTTAGCCTGTCTTCTCATAGAAAAGATAATGCAACTTATTCATTTATCCTTGGTCCCTTAAGGCAATCCCTGTTGAGTTAATGGAAAATGTATGTTAAATACCCTCATATGCATGACTTCATGAACAGCCCTTACTAGGTATAAGTCAGTACCCTGGGACCTTCCTCCTTCCTGGCTCAGGATATAGTGGGTTAGACCAGTTTTTAGAGCCTATTAAACTTTTCTCTTCCCAAAAGAGTATATAGTTAGTACCCCCTAAGCACTGAAAAATAAAGTGCTATAGTTAATACATTCTAGTTAATATGTTCTATAGAACTATTAAGTCGTACATCATTAAACTCACCTTTTATTTCAGGACAAATATTTTTTAATATATATTTTTGGACAATCAGGACTTATAACTAATAACCATTATAGCAAATAAGAAAATTAGCAAGCTATCAAATATAACAATTTTTATAAAATAATCTGGTTATTTTTTTTCCCTCTTTAAGTACTTGAGGCTAGCATTTATACTATTTTTTAAAGATATTTATTTATTTATTTATTTATTTATTTATTTGACAGACAGAGATCACAAGTAGGCAGAGAGGCAGGCAGAGAGAGGAGGAAGCAGGCTCCCCGCTGAGCAGAGAGCCCCATTTGGGGCTCAAGCCCAGGACCCTGGGATCATGACCTGAGCCAAAGGCAGAGGCCTTAACCCACTGAGCAACCCAGGTGCCCCGCGTTTATCCTATTTAAAGCACTAAATACTTCATCTACTTAGGAAAGGTTCCTGAACACACTGTGATATCATTCCAAAATACCTTTTTTTTTTCTTTTATGAAAAAATGAAATACCAAAGAAATAGGAAGGTAGTTCCTCATGTCTTTAAAGTAAAGTACATTTTATAGAATCTAAAAATTAGAAGAAATCTTATCAGATGACTTATCCAAGTCTATCCTATTCCATCCCCTGAGAGGCAATCATCCAGGTCCTATTCAAACATTTCCAGTAATGACTGTGCTTTCCTTTAGAAGGCCCTGCGGCCTAGTGCTGCACAATACTGATGTTTTGAAAGGTACAAATATGAAGTGAAGGTAACCTGCACTGACTCAGGTTGAGCTGATTGTATGAACTCACCATATTCCAATTCAGTCCTCCTTTGCCAGCCCAATTTCCTGCACAACATGGATTCTAGATGCTTCTTCATTTTGTTACTCCTTCATGGACATCCCCAATCTTTGTTTTGCTGTTTGGTTCTTTGGATTGATTGGTTAAAATCAGTTTTTAAACTGGTTCCTATAAGGAAATCTTTTCTTGCACAACTGCCAATCAAGTTAAAAGCTTTTGAACCCTTTCTATTATGGAAAGAACTCTTAGCATGGGATTTAACCTCTTAAAAAAATTTTAAGTGTACAATATATTATTTCTTGACCCATAGGGACAATGATATAAACATCTCTAAAGCTTGATAGATCTTACTTGACTATAATTTTATGCCTGTTGCTTAGTAACTCCCCATTCTTCCCTCCTCCCCAGGACCTGACAACCAACTTTTCACTATTTGATTTTATGAATTTGACTGTTTTGGATACTCATATAAGTGGGATC
The DNA here is from genome assembly GCA_004024625.1 of Mellivora capensis. Taxonomy (NCBI): domain Eukaryota; kingdom Metazoa; phylum Chordata; class Mammalia; order Carnivora; family Mustelidae; genus Mellivora; species Mellivora capensis. The sequence continues at coordinate 51,015 of PISX010009589.1, forward strand.
ATGAAATATTTATCTTTTTATGATTGGCTTATTTTACTTAACATAATATTTACAAGGTTCATCCATGTTGCATATTGCAAAATAAGTTTTATATAAGCTTTTAATGAGAGTATATCATACATTTTAAAAGTTACACAAATTATGCAGAGCTTGATTAATTATACAAAGTGAAAAAAGTAATAACCACATAGTCCAAGCAGTGTAATCTGGCCAGGAACTCAGAAGCCCCCCATATTCTCCCTCCCAGTCTCAATCACTACCATCTCTTACAATAAAGTACACAATCATAAAAAAGGAATTAAGAATATAATATTCTTTCTCTTTCTCTTCACCCCTTCCCAATGGTCACTCACAGTGGTAAAATTCTGGGATGCTTTAATGAAGAGGATGATTTCAAACAGAAGTTTCAATGCTTTGAGGAAGTAATTTTAGATATTTGAATTATTTAATTCTTGTGTAATTTATTTTAAATGTTGTATCTAGATGTTTTTTTTTTCATTTACTTTTTGTATTTATTTTTGCTGTTTTTTGGGAGGACAGACAGAGAAGTTGAAAAAAAAATCACAGCAACATGAAAGGAAGTGAGAGGTTGAAGAAAAGAAGACAAATACCCTTTTAAGTGTGAAATAGACTCCATGTCCTTCAACAATGGGAACTTTTCATAGAATAGATTAATGGGATATCCTGTGGTGCTGAGGTGCTCCAGTTCACAAGAACTGCTTCATTCTGAAAAGGACATAACTTGTTTCCTTGATATTTTCCATCTCCCTTCATCATAGATTTCTATGCAACTTTTCAACAACAAATATTGTCTTTGTTATAAAGAAAATAATATATATACATATGTCAGTAAAGAGACCAACATAGCTACATTTTGTTTCCTTTGCATAGCAAATATTATGGATTTAAATCTTCAAAGGGTGAAATAACACATTATTGCAATATAGGTTAGAACAAGAACAAAAATAACTGGCATATTTTTAATAAAGAGATACAATTGGTTTAAAAACTTAATGTTTGTATAAAAAACATGTTTGTATAGCATATTTTGTTTACTTTTTTCCTTTTCTTTAAAGATTTTATTTATTTATTTGACAGAGAAAGAGATAGTGAAAGCAGGAACATGAGCAGGGGGAGTGGGAGAGAGTGAGGCAGGCTTCCTGCGGAGCAGGGAGCCTGATGCAGGGCTCCATCCTCAAGATCCTGGGATCATGACCTGAGCCAAAGGCAGACACTTAATGACTGAGCCACCCACATGCTCCTTTTTTTTTTTTTTTGATCAATCAATGCTGAGGATCTAGTATGTACCAGGTATTGATCTGAGAACTTTACAAGGATTATTTTATTTCTTATGACAACCTCCTGAGATACATACTACTATTACCATGTCTTTCAGCCTGTCACCGAAAACATATCTACTGCACAATTCATTGACTCACACAAGAATTTATATTCCAAAAATATAAACATCCACACACGAATTTGGGTATATTATTTTGAGATTATAAAAGGTATATGCTACCCATTATGTTTTTTTTCCCCCATAGTTGTCAAAAGCTAACTATAGTACTCAACTGCAGGAAGGCCCAGTTTTTACAGAGGCAGAGAAAGGTCCAATAACTTGCACAAAGTTGCATCTTCGGAGATTGAGTACCAAGATTTAACTGAGACTCCAGAACCGGTGTTAACTGCTAAGCTATAATGTCTCTTGGGAGCTTTTACTAACTATCACATATTCCTCAATAATTTCTTAAAGCATTTCTTCACATGTATGTGTGTTTATTTATTTAATTTACTTACTATATACTTATAACATTACATACATATTTTATGTCTCCAAACATATCAACAGTTTTGCAGGCATATGTTGACCCAGATTTTCATTCTGAAGTTTGAGAGATACCAGTTTCAGAAATGTGAACTATGTAACATGACCAGTAGGGGGAAAGCCTCTGCCACACTACATGGAATTTTGTTAGTGGAGACCAATTTCTGTGAATGAGTAAGCAACTTTTTTTAACATGAAAATATCTCAAGAAGGCTTAATACATTATCCATTCATTTAACAAATATTTATCAAGTACTGTACTAGGTATTTGGGACATCAATGAATAAAAATTTTACCCTTGTGTAGCTTTTGCATAGAGTGAGAAAAGAAAAGTATGATAAATAATAAGTAAATTATATAGAATTCGAGAATATATGTGCTTTGGGAGAAAAAAGTAGAGCAGGAAAAGGAAGATTTGGAACAAAGGAGGTAGGATAGGGAATAGATGACAATCTTCAATACTGTGGTCAAGGTAGGTCTCATTGAGAGGTGAAGTTTAAATAAAGAACTGACAGAGGTGAAGGGGTTAACTGAGGTGATACTGGGGAATAAGGAGAAGTAGACAGGGGTTCAGACAGAGGTACTAGCCAGACTGAAGGCTATAGGACAGAGAATGTCTAGTAGCCTAGTGTGTTACAGAAGCAGTAGTATTTGGCTGGAAATCATGAGAGAAGAAAGCCATAAGAAATCTGATCAGATGAGAAAGAGGATAAAGACTGATCATATAGGATCTTGAAGAGCTTGATACGAATATTGGCTTTTACTCTAAGTGAAGTGGGGAGTTCTACAGCATTTTGAGTTATGTGGGCCAACATTTTAAGAAGATTATTCTGACATCTGTGTTGAGAATAATCATAGATGGATGAAAATTGAAGTAGGATATCCTGTTGGGATATTTATTGCCTGATCAAATAATCTAGGTAAGAAATTATTTTTTAAAAAATTTTTTGACAGGATGGTAGCTATTAGAAGCAGGGAAAAAAAAAAGAAGATCAGAGCCTGGACATAGATTGAAATTTTAAACATGAAAATTGCTTGATGATTAGAAGTAGGGTGGGAGAGAAAGAGGTATTAAAGATGTACCCAAGGTTTTTGGACAGAGTGATTAGTAGAAGAGTTCCTATCAAATGATATAGTAGGTGGCTGCTCATGAAATAGGTTTGGATGGATGGAAAGATCAGAGGTTAAGTTTGGGCATGATGAGATTGAAGTAATTATATATCCAAGTAAATGTTTCAGTAGAAAGATGGGAGTATGTGCATCTAGCATTTGGTAGAGAAGTCCAGGTTGGACATATAAATTTGTTGTTAAATTTTTGATCATTTCTATGTGTGTAACGGCAAAGTAGTCAGGACAGAAAATATTTCCCCAATAGGTTTTGCAGCAAGGTTGGCAATTTCAATAGATTTTTGGGACCACGAGGGAAGGAAGTTAAGGAAAGTGGTATTTTAGCCTATTTAAAGACCTCAGAGGTCCATTAGAGGGCAAAGTACCTTCATGTTACTTTATATCTCAACACTAAAAGGGATATATTATTACCATATTGCTTTTTTATGATGGATTTCAAAAGGTCCAAAGACATGAGATGGTATGGCAAAGATTGCACAATAAGAGATTTAGCCAGGACATGCAACTGGCTATTCATAAATCTCTCAGTATGGCTTCCTGCCTCCATTCAAGCACAAGGAAACTAGAAAGCAAAGTGCAGAGGTTTTAAAAGAGAAACAAAAGGGAAATGAAAGTATGCCTTGGCCAAAGATACATTTCCCAGTAACTTGCCTAGCATCAACCTCTGTACACTAGGGGATATCATTGAGTTAGGGTGCAGAGTCTCCTTTCACTATGAACATACAGAAAAGGATACCTGTCTAAATCAGTTTAGATGAATCTTAAATAGATGTGAGAAAAATGTCTAAATAACTTATAGAAGTTGTTTCTCATCTATGTATCAATTAAAACTTACTGTATAGCTTCCTTAATTTATATTTCTAACCAGAAAACTTCCAAGCTTTTTAATTATCTTGCTTATATCAACTATTTTTATTCAATTTATTTAAAGTTAAAAAAAATGCTCACCCATTTTTCTCACACCCTACCCCCACCTTTGGCAACAACCAATTTGTTCTCTGTACCTGTAAGCTTTTTTTATTTATTTCATATATAAAAAGTCTAGATAAGAGAGATCATAGGCTATTTGTCTTTCTCTAACTTATTTCACTTAGCATAATGCCCTTGAGGTCCATCCATGTTGTTGTAAATGGCAAGATCTCATTTTTTATGGCTGAATAACATTCTATTTTATACCACAATTTCTCTATTCATTCACCCATTAATGAGGATTTTGATATTTCTCTCAAATCTTGACTATTGTAAATAATGTGGCAATGAACATGGGGGTACATATATTTTTTTAAGCAAGTATTTTCATTTTCTTCAGATAAATAGAAATAGAATTGCTGGATCAAATGGTAGTTTCATTTTTAATTTTTTGAGAAAACTCTATAATGTTTTCCATAGTGACTACAGCATTTTTCATTTTTACCAACAGTGCACAAGGGTTTCCTTTTCTCCACATCCTCACCAACACTTGATATTTGTCTTTTCCAATCATAGCCATTCTCACAGGTATACAGGAAAATCTCATTTTAGTTTTGATTTGCATTTTCTTAGTGATTATTGATGAACTTTTTTTTCATGTGCCTCTTGGCTATTTATAGGTCTTCTCTGGGAAAAGTTCTGTACAAACCTTCTGCTCATTTTTAAATCATATTTTTTTTATTGAGTTGTAGGAATTATTTGTGTTTTGGATATTAACCCCTTATCAGATTTTTGATTTGCAAATAGTTTCTCTCATTCAGTAGGTTGTCTTTTCATTTTGCCAATGGTTTTCTTTGCCATCCTGAAGCTTTTTAATTTGATGTAATCCCACTCTGTTTTTGCTGCTTTTGCTTTTTGGTGATTCAAAAAAAAATATTGCCAGGATCTATGTCAAAGAACTTGTTGCCTACTTTTATTCTAAGAGTTTTATAGCTTCAGGTCTTTTAGTCAAGTCTTTAATCCATTTTGAGTTAATTTTTGTGTGTGGTATAAGATAATTGTCCAATTTCATTCTTTCACATGTGGCTGTCCAATTTTTCCAGCACCATTTATTTAAAAGACCGTCCTTTCCCTATTGTATATTCTTGGCTTCTTTGTCATAAATAATAGACCATGTGCACAACAATGGTGGAAATAGAGGTGGGAAAATGTCTAGATAATTTATAGAAGGTCCTTCTTATCTATGAACCAATAGAAATGTGTTGCTTCCTTAATTTATATGCCCAACCAGAAAACTGCCAAGTTTTTAAATTCTTTATGTAAGAACTTAAAAAAAAATAAATAATGCCAGTGAGAAAATCATTTTGCTTGGATAACGTATGACCTGTGAATTTCAATGATATATACACCAAAGAGTCTTTCACATTCCTATATATTTTCATACAAAGCCAATTCAAAGTATATACTAAAAATGAAATCTATTTTAAGAGTAATGTTATATGTCATATTTCCATATATTGTTTTCTGGGGATCAGTTTTTACTGAACATAATTTTTTGGTACATTACAGCCTTTGAGCTTTCATTTATATTATCCAACAAAGAAAGAGGAAAAAGAAACTTCTCCATTTTAAGGAAAATATAATAAGTTAAAGCTTACTAGAGAGCACTGATTTTTGTATGACTGAGGGAAACAATATTCAAAACAAGAAAAAATTTTGTTAAATTATGAAATTGTCTTGCTTAATATTTCTACTATCAAGTAAAATTGTTTATTTGTATATATTCTGACAAAATTAAAACCATTAGTATCTGGAAACTTATTATATTTAACTTCACCACTAGATTTAATTTAAATATATTTTTCAAGTTGATAGCAGATGACTCATTCAATACCTCCAAGTGCTAACTTACGCAAACCAAGCATAAATGAACAAATCACTTTCCTGCCCATGGAAATATAAGCTGAACACTGAGCTATTATTTCTGTTTTTCATTACCAAAGCTATCAGCTGGTATTCAAACAATAACATATGCAACAAGAAACTTATTACTGAAAGTGATTGCAAAACAGAGAAAACAAACTATAAAAGAATAGGGTTAAGACACAGGCGAGAAAATAATTTCTGCAAAATCATATATAAAAGAAGTCAGGTCCACATGGCTACCATAGAGATGTTCCCATCTGCTTGAAACTGGCCCCAAGGCTTCCTAAAATTTACATTTAGTCCTTTCCTATTGGGTTCAGCACATCATTGAAGATTATGATACAAGAGGAAAAAACTTTAAAAAATAGAAAAGCATCAGATAAAATAGGGAAATTTTATGAATCCAGACAGGAGACTGATATTCCAGAGAATTCAGTATAAAGTCATAGAACCAGAAGGAATTTTGATAGTTCCTTCCGAAAGGATTATACTTTCACTAACAATAATTCAGAATCTCAAAATTAAAGCTCTTCAGGAGTATCCTAGCAGTCTCTATTAGTGCTTAAATGTCTTCCTTTTAGTTAAAACCAATTAAATTCTAGAGAATCTTTAAAGAAAATTTTACCAAATTAAACTATTTTCTTCCATGACCTTCAATATAAACAACAGATTCTGCAAAAGGCAGGTAGCCAATAACCGTTTTCTGAATGAGTAAATGAATTAATTCATTTGCACCAATAATAGGCAAAATGGTATCAATTTTGGAAGAGTAGATATACTAAAAGATACAAGTACTAACTGAAAGAAAAAATTTAGCAGGTACAATTACAACCCAAGGAGATGAAATTATAAAAACAAACATATCAAAAATGTACATATTTGTTTTAAGTGATATTAGCAATAGCTAAATCGTATTCAATATTCAATTTTTTTTCTAATTCATATGGTAAATATAATAGTTTCAAAAATCAATTAGCTGAGAACTTGTTTTCTAATTTTAAGACATTACTATTGTCAGCTTAATTGTACACTTCAAAGACCTTCCATAACTTTAGTTTTATTGTACTACTCTTGAGTCAAAATGTTATAAAAATATCATATTTTTTACTTCTATATAAAACTATAATCATTGCAAATCAGGAGTCTTGTGTTTAAAACTGCAAGTCATTATACATGCATACATGGTAAGAAATGTCTAAATGAATTTATGTTAAGAGAATTTTTGTAAACATAAAAAAAATATTAAGAAGACATGACAATTTTCAAGGAAACATTCATTTATCCTCAAAAATAAACACATTTTATTCAGTAAATGCATATGAGCACTCACCACGAGTCAGATCTATTCTAGGCACACAAGATGCATAGTCGGAGTCAAGGACAGAGGTTCCCAAACTTTTCTCTATTCAAGGCTTCATGTCAGCCTTAATGTCCAGATCATTTTTTCCCCACAGTGCCAGTAAGCCAAAATTAATTGAATATACCCCTTCATTCAGTAGTTAGGTCCAAACAACAGATTCTCACTTTTAAAAATCAATATATATAAAATGAAAGAAAATAATGATTTCATTTTTAAGTGGACACAATTACTTACAGGGTACGCATGTCTGTTGGGTCCTGGACTGTTTCTCAAACCTTCTCAAACTTAATGTATTTAAACAACTTATCAAGACTTGAAATCAAAACTTGGACAGCACCACCCTCATTTCCTGCTCCACACTGAATTTCATGTGGTACTTGTTTTTTCACTGTTGTTGCACAAAGCCCAGCTTCACAAAGATTTGACATCATCAAAAGAAGTACAACTTTATCTGTTATGGAAATTGTGAATGACCTTGAGCTAGTAGTTCACACAGTGTCTGACATATGTCGTGTGTTTCCCTCAAAAATTTAAAATGCCCAGAAGTGCTCCTATGAATTCACTGTGGTGCCACAGTTCCTGAACTGTGGGTCTCGGCCAATAGGTACTTCAGTGTGTTCAGAGCCAGATAAAACACACAAAAAAGTAATGACAATCCAATAAGGGATGTACTATTACAAGAAGATAGTAGTAATATGAGAAAGGTGGAAAGTTGAACCATATTTTGTAAAGTATTAGATAAATGGCATATTAAGGCCATCTGCCTTTTCTTTATCAGTTCAAGAGGTTTTTAGGCAAAGAGAGCATTTGAAAAATCAATTGGGGGTAAGAAAGGAATGGGTTCTAAAAGGAGAACAAAAATATTGATGATGATCTGGTCATTCAATAATATCTAAGCATCCCTGTATGTCCAGTGGACATTAAATATCCCAGGAAGATAAAAGGGAAGCATTCAACTGTAAGTTGTACTCCACCTCTTAAAAACCTCTTATGTGTCCCTTGGGCACAGTGATTCTCTGGTGGCACTGAAACTTGAACAGCATCTGGCATGTAATAGGTGCTTTATAAATGATTGTATGTTAATGAGAAAACATAGAACACGGGAGAATAATTTAAAAAGTCCATGTGCAGGGCACCTAGGTGGCTCAGTAGCTTAAGCCTCTGCCTTCAGCTCAGGTCATTATCTCAGGGTCCTGGTATCAAGCCCCACATCACAGCATTGGGCTCTCTGCTCAGCAGGGAGCCTGCTTCCCACCTCTCCCTGCGTGCCTGTCTGCCTACTTGTGATCTCTCTGTCAAATAAATAAATAAAATCTTAAAAAAAAAAAGTCCATGTGCAAACTATTAACAAGTACCTATACATTTAGTTAGTATTTATATTCAGGATGCTATCCAGGGAAGAAGCATACAGTAAGATGCGTCACATATTCAATTGAGGACAGAAGATCAAAAGCTTTGCAGTTGGAGGATATAAAACAAGTTTATTCAATAAAAACTTAGTAAAAATATTTTGAATGGAAATTCTGTGAGGTGATTTTTTTTTAAGCACAGTGAAATCCTTAGTAGATCAGGATCCTATCTACATTACCTATATCAGCAAAGATGGGAACAATTTCATGTGCCAAGTCACCCCCAGTGAGGTGAATGTGTGTCTAAAAGAAGGGGACATTATTTTCCTTGGCAATCCCAACCTAATTACAATTCCATACAGCAGTGGGTATATCTGGCAGTGATTTGCCCAAATATGTCTCTCCACCCACTCATAGTATTTGAGGTCGCTTACTTAGTAACGGTTCTGTCTAGAAGAAAAAGTCTACTCTCTTATGGTCAGTGATGGGAGAAGAGTTTGGGATTATATTGACAAAAGACAGATTTCCATGAGAAAAGATAAACTGAATCATATACACAAAGAGTTCACAGAAAAATGTAACCCAAAATGGTGGTTAGATTTGAGGTTTATATGTCATCTTAATAAAGGAAGGGTGTAGAAAGGCACTTACAGAAAGATAAATGACTTTTTGGAAAAATAAATGGGGTCTTAGAAGAAGAGATGAGAGCTATGACAAGAGTCTGCTCAGTAAATTTCATGTATGAATCTTCTTATCCTGAGTCTGAACTTATTCACTACAACAACTCAAGAGTGAAATACCCTCCAACACAGACACACACACACACACAAATATACACACACACACACACACCATTTGTATACATAATGGATTTCAATGAAGGTCAGAGGGATAGAGAGAATGAACGTCAGAGAAATGCAAACAATTATTAAACCCCCCCCCCCTTCTGGACAAGCACTCTCTTTCCCACTGGAGATTTTCTATCTGTTAAGGAACCTCCCAGGTTCTGCTTTTCTGTCTTGATGCCCTTCCCATGTCCATACCTCTCCATTTTCCCAGATTCCCCCTGGAATTACCACCATTCCTTTTCTTATATATAATGCCTATTCATCCAAATCGCCAGCCCCACTTCCAAATTCAGATCCAAACTCAGTTTGGCAACAACAAAATCCATCAGCATCCTCAACTGAACCAAAAGTGACATTTACATAATCAGCAACACAAAAAATTGACAAAGTCCTCTTTTAAAGACAGTTCATATTTTAACATCAGTTTCCTTTGCCACCACTTGCTCAATTTCAGGATATTAACTTTTTCTGAAGTCCTGGTTCCATCAAATGTTCCATTCCTGTCCATGAACATTTTCCATACTGCCCTATTTCTCAGCCCCTCCCCATACCCCTGAGGGAGCCTCAAGGAACTGAATTCTGAATGCTCAGCCTTTCCTTGCCTCAACACTCTGCAAATTCTATCCTTGCTTTTGTAAACGTTAAAAAAAAAAAAAAAAAAAGTGAAGCAGGATGAGCAAAGGGAAATAATCATCAGTTGCTAAGAACACTAACTTGTAATCTACTTCCTTTTCCAAGAGTGGAAAAGTGTTGGATTGTCTAAGTAAACTAATCAAAATTGCAACTGAATGGATTCCCTGTCAGCATATGAAATTATCCTAAAATCAATTTTAATGAGATGCTGTCCATCACTAAAATATTCTATATGCAATTTAATTGTCTGCTGAGTTTATTTTTTAATCAGAACGCACAATTCCCTCTGCTCCCATACTTCTGAAATAATAAAGATGCTTTTTCATCCACTATAAAGGCCCCACAAGATAAAGTAACTATTAAATGTGTGCAAGCTGATACCTGCAAACCTGATAGAAGAAAGCTGAACCTTTTAAGAAGAAAGAAAGGAGACTGCTGTAAGAGTTCTGAAATCCTCCGTATGCAGATAGGTGGGTGAATGGTCACTTTTGATCTCAGCTGGAACCAGCTAGTACTTGCAATTTATTATGCAGGCAATTATCAGTAATAAGAAGTTTCACCAGAAACACAGTAACTGCTTTGAAGGCTGTTTTAAATTATAAGAGCAATAGTTACCTGTCAGGAAATGACTAATAGATGAGTGACAACAGGAATATATTAACAAGCAGAATTTGAAGAGAAGAGAATTTTATGAAGTTCTTTCTTTGTTACATTCTCAGAAAAAAATCAATGCACGGCACAAAGAGAGACAAATGGATCAACAACAGTGATTATGGGGCTTGCTGTTCTGACTCGCATGTTATTAATCCATAGATTTATTAGTGTGATTTGAAATACCATCCACTCCCCTTGCAGAAAAGGTTTAGTTATAAAGCCAGAGCAACCGGAAAGACCTCCAAGTTCTGTTTTCTTTCCAGTACAACACTGCCCTCCCCTGGAAACAGACAAAAGCCCCCTACCCTTGGAGCCTGACTTTCACTTGTTTCAGGCTTCTCACCCAAGATTTCAGAAAGTAAAAGTCTTTCAGAAAATTTTGAGAAAACAAGTATCAGATACTACAACATCATCCCTGAAATCCATCTTAGCTTCAAATTCAGTAGAGAATGCCATTTACATTTATATAAAAAAATGTATGGTCACCAGAGTTCTGAAACATGCCAAGATGATTTCTGCTGTTGAGTACGTCTCCATAACTAGATTATCCTCCACATAAAAGGGCTTTCTAGTATGTTTCTAATGCTTTTTTGCAATGAGGCGATTTGAAATATTATACTATTCCTACCAGATCAATTTCAAAGAGTGTGAAATAGAAAGTCTATCCCAGTAGCCTTCCAAAACAGCAATATGTGGAATTTGAAATATGTAAGATTCCAGGCAAGTAGTCAATTATGTACATCATGCACAGTTTATATGGATTTTAAAAAATCATAATGAAAATAGAGTGAGATGAGTGCATTATAGGACATATCTGTTCTAGTTCTTGTTGTATGATATATGCACTTATTATCATAAGCCATATAATGCAATGAATACATCAATCGCCTAAGCAGCTTAGATATCACACACAAAGTGCTGCTTGTGCTATAAAAACAAAATAAAGCTATTAATTTCTTTGCCTCAGCCAATGAGCCAAAACCGAGAAAATGAATTGTCATTGTAAACACTTGATAATATCACTCCTCTAATATTTATTAAAATATGTGAGGATGGCAAGTCTAAACATATGAACTCTTGATTTTCTCTTCACAGCAGTTGGCCTCAGTTGATTCCCCTTCACTGAGTTTTTTCTCTGTCATAAATTCCAACATGAGAAGTTTAACTCCAGGGGGGAAAAAAAAATCAGGCGAAGTCCAGTACTGCTATTTATGATGGTATAAATCTGAGTCCTTTCAGCATCACTTGTTCATTTAAGATGAAGATCAAGTTCTATTGATTCCCACAAGTCTAACCTGGTGCTACTTCCCTTAGGATCTAATGAAACCCAGGCATTTTCCTGCAATATAATGACTATCTCCTCAATAGTCATGCATTCATTGCTGAATCTTGCAAGTCTACTAAAGTTCATGGCTGTGATAAATATTTGGTACAGTATAGTAAAATAGTATACAAATTATAATTTTACCTTCTGCTCTACATAATTATAATCACTTCTTGCAGGAATACAGGCTAGACTTTTGTCAATTTGCTATTCCTTATTATTTTCAAATGAAGTAATAAACAGTTTTGAGATAAAGCACATTGAGTGAAGAGTTATTAAATCACCAATATGAACAGGCTAAAATTAGCAGCAGAGTTGCTAGCAGCAATTGAGTCTGTCTGTTCTAGACTATTAGCAACTTGATAATGTTATTACATGTAATCCTCAACCCCAGAGGGCAAATATTGTTACTGTCCTCAGTGTTCTAGATAAGGAAAATAAAACTTAGCAAGTTTGTTTTAAGAATGATAGATCAGTATCATAAGGGAGGGGCATTTGTAATTATCATTCAGACTATCCTGTTCAGTTTCTGTGGATTTGTATCTACCCCTAGAAAAAGAGAACCATAATAAAGCCATAAAAAAGGAGCAGATGCTAACATATAGTATATCTGTAAGACACCAAAGTCATATGGCCACATCTTTTGAAGCCTCTAAAAGATTATTGTCCAGTACGGGTAGAGGGCACTGTTGGAGCATGAAAACAAATAGGTTGGACTCTACTCCAGATACCCTACATCTAAAATGGAAAAGGTGGAATAGCAAGAGCATACATGAGCACCTCTCAAATGAACCTGTCAACTACCTGAATTTCAACAAGCTCCGCAGAGCCTGAATAAGGGAGGAAGAAAATTGCAGCCAACAGAGGACAACAGATAGGACTGCTTGGGAGAACCCGTGATGTAATTCATAGAAATACTCTCCAAATTTGGGGGAAGAAATTGAGAATGTTCAATTTCTTATGGAATGGATGAACATTGTTTCTTTTATTGTGACCTGTCCCAGTCAGTACTGCTAAAAAAAAAAAAAAAAAAATCATCCCAGCCTTTTGGACAGCATCTCCATCTTCCAGTGATTTGTCAAAATGAAAAATAAAAAGGGGAAGAGAAGAAGCATATGCTATGTATTCTTCAGGCCTTTTCAGGATACATTAAATAACTATCACATACATGTGAATTCGTAAAAGGTGATACTATAGACATCAAGGGAATGGACACTATTCAAAAAAGAATGTCCCACAATGGTTAACATGGCAAAATGGGAAGAGTCTACCATATTCCCCAGTAAGTTGTTGCCTTGTAAACAAACAGGTTAATGGCAAGATTATTGCCAAGAGAATTAATGTACATATTGAAAATTTCACACACTCTGTAGCCCAGATAAGTGCCTGAAATATTTGAAGAAAAATGACCAGATAAAGAAGGAAGTCAAAAAGAAGGGTACCTGGGTTCAGCTAAAGAGTCAACTTGTTCCACCTAGAAAATCCACTTTGTGCAAACCAAAGAAAGGAACTTGAGCTGCTGGAACCTACTTGCTATGATTCTTTGCATAATAGGAATTTAAAAAAAAAAAGAATTCCGGATTGTTAAAAAAAAAAAAAAATCACTCTGTCAAATAAATAAATAAAAAATCTTTAAAAAAAATCACCCCAAAATTTATTGGCTTAAAACAATAAAAATCACTTTATTAGCTTTTATGGCTTCTATGCATTAGGAATCTGGAAATGACTAGACTGGGTGTTTCTGGCTTTGGGTCCATTATGTAGGTAAAATCAGACGATAGCTAGAGCTAGAAAACAGAGCGTGGAGCAGGAACAGCTGGAGGGTAGTCAGGCATTTCTCTCTTCATGTAGTCTCAGGCCTTTTCCATATGGCCCCACCATGTGGACTAGCATAGATATCCTCACGGTATGGCAGCCTCAGGGCAAACAGATTGCTTGGATGGCAGCTGAGGACTTCAAGAGCAAATATTCCAGGAAGAAAGGTGGAAGTTGTCTCATCTTTTTAGGACTTAGCCTCAGTTATTCAGAAAATTCTGTCACTTTGCATTGATACAAGCCAGTCATCAGCAAATCAGATTCAACAGAAGGGTGTTCAGACTTCCTCTTGGTGGGAGAGAGGCAAGGTTCTGGAGTAATCAGAGATGGGAGATATTGTTGCCACCATCTTTGAAAATATGCTCTGTCACAGGACATTACTATCACCATCAAAATTATGGTGGCCAAAAATAAATGAGCTATGAATAAATAAGCAAATGGACTGAAGAACACATTCCTGTGATTTTCTCAATAACTCCCCTTCTCCCCATTATTTCCCCCTTTTCTTCCACTATATTATATAGTTGCCTCTGTGCAGGGCATAGCTAATAATAAATTTTCCTGATTCACCTTTTATCTATCTTCTATCAGTTCCCTTCTTCCTCAAATATGCTAAGTCTGGGAATCCCTCAATCCCAGACTTTGTCCTTGTTCTGTCCACTCTCTACTCTACACTCCCCTTGGAAACTTTTTATTCACACTTTTTTCTCCCATGGCTTTAAATGACAATTTTAAACAGCTGACAGCTAAATCTATATTACTAGCTCTAACATTTCTCCTAAGCCAAAGATATATATTTCAAACCAGATTTTTAATATTTGAAACCAAACATCCCAGCAATATTTAACATTGAATATCTCCCCTCCCCCAGGAAGGTCCTTCTGGCTTTCCTTTCTTATTGACATCACTATTATAGTAATTTAGAAATATATACTCTAAAAAGTTATATAAGACATCTAGGGGTGCCTGGGGGGCTCAGTCGTTAAGCATCTGCCTTCAGCTCAGATCATGATCCCAGGGTCCTGGGATTGAGCCCTGCATGGGGCTCCCTGCTCTGTGGGGAGCCTTCTTCTCCCTCTCCCACCCCCTCAACTGTGTTTCCTCTCTGGCTGTGTCTCTCTCTCTCTCTCTCTCTCTGTGTCAAAAAAATAAATAAAATATATTTTTTTAAAGGACATCTAATCTACTTTGCCACAAAAATCTCATGTAGTCAGTCTCTAAGCTTTAGCATTTCTGCCTCTCCAAACATTTGTAGATTTATCTTCCACTGGTCATTTCTATGATAACCAGAATAAATAATTTCCTCCTTTTCAATACCTGAACAATTATAATTTGCTTCCCAATGGCTTGCCACTATTAGATTTTCCCTATTCAATTCATCCTACATATTGCAATCAGTTTAAAACATTCAAAAGCACTATATTCATTGAGTGACATTATTTTTCAAAATTCTTCAATGGCCTACCTTGTCTCCAGAGTAAACTCTTTAGCATAACTCCTTTCCTACAGTTCCACCTTTATCTTTCACTTTTCTATACCCTCTAAGTTCAACACAAATAATAATTTTATGTTCCTTGAACTTATTCCAAATTCTCCAACCACTATGCCTTTCCCTAAGTCATTTTTCTACCATTTTTTTCTACTCTAAAACGTCTGTGGAGATCTAACCAATACTGCTATTTCCGTTTCAACTGCTACCTTCCCTGTGATTCATTCCCTGACATAGTTAACCCCAAGTACTATTTTTAACTAACTTACTATTCTTTCAGTTTTGTGTATTCATTCAAGAAATATTAGTTGAGGGCCTACTCTGTGCCAGATGTTAGTCTACAACTGGAAAAAAGCCTTAAAAAAGAGTCAAGTTTTGCTTCCCTAGAGCAGACATATAGCTTGGGATAGACAAGAAAGAAATGGACCACAAAACAAACCAATTAATAAACAACATAATTCCCAACCCAAAGGCCATAAGAGAACAAGCTGATGTGAGAGCGACTAAGGTTGACTGAGGAACTATTTTAAGTAAAGAGATTAGGGAAGATTTCTCAGCCAAGACTACAGTTGTTCAGAAACAAGAAGGACCCAGCTTATTCAAGATGAGGGTGCCAATGACTCCAGACAAATGTGGTGACGGCCTCAGGCTGGATTAACTTCACTGTGCTGAAGGGAGAAAACAAATGACAGTAGAACTGGAGAGTAGTGGTTAAGAAGAAGAGGATTATAATGAGAAGTTAGAGGCATAGGTATGTGAATTAGTTTGCTAGGGCTGCCGTAACAAAGTACATCAGTGTGACTTCAACAACAAAAATTTATATACTCAGTTCTGAAGGCTAGAAGTCAATGTATTGTTTCTTCTGAGGCCTTTCTCCTTGGCTGTCTTCTCCCTGTGTCTTCATATGGTCTTCCTTCTGTGTGTTTCTCTGTCCTATCCTAAATCCCTCTTCTTATAAAGACACCAGTCATATTGGCTTAGGGCCCACTCTAATGACCTTGTATTAACTAAATTACCTCTTTAAAGGCCCTACCACCAAATATAGTCACATTTGGAGGTCTGGGGTTGAAACTTCAACATATGTACAAGAGGATGGGAAGTGAACATAATTCAACTTGTACATGGATTTGAAGGCCTCTGTAAGGAGTGTAGATTATATTGTAAAAGCAAGGAAGCCACATTGTGTGATTTACTTTTTTTTTTTTTTTTTTTTTAAAGAATGCTCTGGCCTCTGTGTAAGCAATAGATTCTAAAGGGGCAAAAACTAAAGTATGAAGACAACCACAGGCATCCACATGAAAGCTAATGCAGACTAATCTGCCTCAAAATTTACTTTTGCTGGCACAATCACATAATGGTAGAAAAATAGCAGAGACAGAAAACAAGCAGCATTTCTTTACAAAGGTTTTTTTTCTTAACAGTTTTCAAAAAATTGCTACTTTATTAAATGGATAAGTAGAAATTTCAAGATTATGTAAACAACTGGTACTTTAATAAGTTTATGACTTTATAGTTTTTCTGATTACCATGTTTCTACATCTTTAAAAGGAGACATTTAAATTTTTTTCATTTCTTTTCAGTGTAACAGAATTCAGTTTTACACCACAACCAGTGTATTGCAAAGAGACATTTAAATTTAATGATCCAAGACCCTCCTTCCAGTTTTAAAACTGTACATTTGAACCAGTAAAAGTAATAATAATAATAATTCTTGCAATGTTAAGTTCAAAATTAGGATATATCTATGGATACTTTAATCAGGTCCATATCAAATCTGAAAGTATTAGACCAGGAACTCATAAATATCTTGAATTAAAATGAATACCTTTCAAGAAGTCTGTAGATAATCAATAAACTACTGTTTCAGTCTCCCAGAAAAGAGGCTTTTTACAGCTTTTTAGTTTATCATTGTTCAGCTACTGAATCTGAAATAGACCCATCAACTCATCTCTCAACATATCAAAGGCTGTGCCTGTTTTTAGACTCACTTCTTGTCCAAACCATTGAAATCATATTCACAATCACAGGCTTGAAATCATGACTAGTCACATATCTTTTAAAACCCTTTCATAAAGACAAATTTCATCCTTCCTCCCAACTTCTGCCCACTAATAGTGCTGTGTTCTGAGAAAGCCTGCCCATTCTCAAATAGCTAAACTAATCCTTACTTTTACGACTTCTCTATTTCTGACTTCATCAGCAAACAAAATTGAAAATTTTGTAAGAGGCTTATCAAACACAATTAATAGTAGTAAAAGCTGGAGTTTTCTTGCATGAATTTCATTGATCTAAAGAAAGTCTCCTCTCCAATAAGTAGCTCTAAGGTGACTAACAACAAAGAATTACTAACTTCCTCCTCCCCAGATGTATTCCCCAAAGCTAGAGTACAAGAACACTAACCTCATTTGGGCACAAGTGTATCCTGGGGTAGTAACCTATCTCATACATGTATCCCAAAGAAGATTTGGCTGATTAGGCAACCACTTTCCACAAGGGGAAAAAAAAATACGGCTGGTCATTTATCCATTCCTTTTTCTTTCCTTTTTTCAAATATTTTATTTTTTTATTTTTTCAGTGTTCCAAGATTCATAGTTTAGGCATCACACTCAGTGCGCCATGTAATATGTGCCCTCTTTAATACCCACCACCAGGCTCACCCAACTCCCCAAACCCCACCCCTCCAAAACCCTCAGTTTGTTTCTCAGAGTCCACAGTCTCTCATGGTTCATCTCCCCCTCCAATTTCCTCCAGTTCACTTTTCCTTTCGTTCTCCTAATGTCCTCCATGTTATTCCTTATGCTCCACAAGTAAGTGAAACCATATGATAATTGACTCTCTTTGTTTATTTCACTCAGCATAATCTCCTCTAGTTCTATCCATGTTGATACAAAAGTTGGGTATTCATCCTCTCTGATGCTTGCATAATATTCCATTGTATATATGGACCATATCTTCTTTATCCATTCATCTGTTGAAAACCATATCCCTTTATTTTTCAACTCATCTACCTTGCTATTAGGTATAGTGACAATATCAGGCTTTCAGTTAATGTAAACTTTTGTCCCTTTTGAGTCAGTTGCATGCAGTGAGATTCTTCATGCTGTCCCCCACCATGAGTCATTGTTATGTTTCTTGAAGAGCTACAGCCCAGAACAGGCTCCTACTATAGGCATAAATCATTTCCCAGTCTGAATTCCTGCCCTGACTCTTCTTCTAATCTGGTCAATTTTACTAGTCTCCCTACAGGAATTTGAGTCCTAGTGCAGGTTCTAAGAATCCAGGACCTTTCTCGTCCCTGAGCCCTAAACTTCATTTCTAGCTCTGCAGCATTAGAAATATATCTTAAAAGAGTCCTCAAAATCAAATGAGAGGGTAAGAAAGAGGGAGGCTCTTAGCCAAAATTTTTCACAACACACAACCTTGTCCTCAACCCATGCCTCCCAATTTCTGTAACCTCTCACTTCTTCCAGGATTTATCCTTACTTATCCTTATGAGGACATTTGAAAAAGGAAAAAGAAGGGAAGGGAAAGGATTTTGGCCTCCTCTCCCCCATCACATACACACATGAGGACACTTCTATGCTTTCCCTGAATTTCCCAATTTCAAATGACAGACATTTTCACATTTATTCATCCTTCAAGCATTTAACCTTTATGTATATGGTTTCTTACAACTTTCTTTGTACCTTTTTTTACTACATATTTTCAGTGTCTATTAAGTCTTCTTCTCTCTGAGCAGGTTGAAATGTGTGTGGTGGACATAGGACCAATATCCCCAAGTCCTTTAAAGTCTTGTGTCTGAAAACTCAAGAGCCATAATTTCTACTCATTATAAAGGAACTGCTTAATTCAGTGGAGGGGGAAAGATACTCAAACCAGTTGTTTTTAGCACAATGAATTAGAGGGATGAGAATATATGATGAAGACAAGAACACCATCATTTACTGAGTAATTTTCATGAGCTAGAAACTGGGTTCAATTTTTATCCCATTATTTTTTTAATCTTCAAACAATACTATGAAATAGGGATTCCTTCATCCTCATTTTACAAACAAAAATAAGGCTTAGAGAGACTAAGGGACTTGCCCAAGCTCACATAACTAATAAAGAGAAGAGAGGAGTAATTAAACTCAGGTACCATGGTCACAAATTTGTCTCTCAAGTGTTAGGCAAATAATGGGAGACATATATTAATATTTTATAAGTACCAAAAGAGAACTTTTCTAACTGTATTTTCTGTCTCAGTGTTCTATCTGCCTGCCAATATTGGTGCACAATCCTTAATAATCCCTAGTCAGAAGGAACTAAGATTAACTAAATCCAGCCTCCCTTGGGCAAGAAAAAACCTGCCTAAACATAGGACATCACTGAGATAAAAAGAGTAATTAGTGAGTCCTTTCCTCAAAATAAGTTTGCTGAATATATGGATGAGTCAAATGAATGAAACTGATTGAGATTCTCTGAAACAGTTAATGTACATAATGAAAAGCATTCCTGGAATGAAAGAAAAATAATTTCATCCTCACATCTATACTTTCTTGCATAGCTTCTTCTATTCCCAAAATTAGTGAGGGAAGCCTTCTCCTGCCTCCAAGGCAGACAGACAGAGCACTGAATTCTGCCTTGTCGACATTCCTGATACTTTCTTCGATGTTTGAGGGTCTTACTCATTAATATTCTAGAAGTAACTCTCCAAGTATTATACTCCAAGGGTGTGTTTACCATGAAGATTTGTTTTACTACTGGACTCCAGTGAAAAGTTGTAAGTAATACTGTAACAAGATTCCTTTTGCATTTTAGAAAGACCTCCCTGATGACAAGAAGAGCAATGATTTGAGAGGAAACAAGGTGAAAACAAAAAAGCCATATCTGACCTTCAGAGATTAGGACTTGTATACATATAGTTCATACTGGGGAGTGATCCCAGGAAACAGGTATAGGGCCACTGGGAAAAAAAGGTGAAACAGGAAAAGAGGAATAACCAATATTAAATATACATGATTGAGTAGATTACCATGATGTACTACTGTTATCCAGTCCTACTGGATGTTCTGAGTTATTGACCAGCTTCTCCACAGCAATAATTAAGGGCTCTGTGCTCCAAGTTCTCCAAGTTCATTCATGAGAGCCAGGATGGGTTGACTAGACTTCTGCAGAAACCAGGCAGTCTCAAGGTGGTAAATACAAGATATGTGGTATAATTGAGGTGAGGAGCTGTCAGACTTAAACCTGCATGCAGCTAGTTGCCTCAGTGATAATAGGAGCAAATACTTTGGCAAAGTACCTGTAAAATGAGCACTTAGAAAATGGTCAACACAGTCTTCCCCTTGTACTTCTTAGATCTTCTCAGGCCCGACATTAACTCCAGTTCATCGCAGAATCATCAGGTTGATAAGACCACAATCTCCATGAAAGATTCTGCAAGAAGTGTTTGTGGAACAATCCCTAATGCTTCAACGTGGAGCCAGCTGCACACCACCCACTGCCAATTTCCTCCACCCAGGCAGCACTTCAGCCAGCATCATATCCTCAAGGAGCTGAAGCCCATAATTACTTTACACTCATCTACAGTAGCTGCAATTGACCACAGGCCATTATCACTGTGTATGGAGGCAAAAAAAAAAAAAGACATTACAGTGAATCCTTTAGCTGCTAAAGAAAAAAAAAATTTTTTTTTGCTTTCACTGTAGCAGCCAATTCCAAATCCTCATCCTAATCAGAATCAACTTCTGTCTCTATCTGTGAAAAACCCAGCTGACAGTTATAAATTCTGGTTCAACAGAAGCATTATCACTACCCTAAAAATGAACAAATGAAAATTATACTTTAAATTCAGTGAAAGTGCAACAGCCACTAGTAATCAGGATTTCTAATCCAGCAGAATTTAAGACTATAGGGACCCAAAGGATAAATTCTGAAAGTTTGTCACTTGAAGTAATTTTTGAGAAGTCAAAACCTACTTCAGCCCCTTGGATCCTAGACAGAGCACCATATATCAGAGATACAATAGAATGGAAGACTGCTTTTCCAGCAGCATATGGGATTGTTTTTGACCTGGCATTTCTAATTAAGGCTTTAATAAACCATTCCATCATTTTATTAGGCCAGCTGCACTGAGTGATGCTGTATATAGTTGGATCATTGAATCTTATGATTATGTACCCATTGTTATACCTCTCTCAGCACAAAAGTGGTCTGAAGCAATATTACATGGGATCCCATATTAGTAAACTGAGCATTCTGTGAGTCCTCAGATGGCATTGCTTACAGAAACAGTTCAAGGAAGGAATTTAAATTCCAGTGAAAAAAAAATCCCAACTTCTCCAGTGGCTAATTGGTTAACTTCAAGGAAAAGTGCAGATAGAGGGCTCAGAGCCAGTCTCTGTTTCAGCTGGACTGGATGTCACTAGTGGCACAGTTTAGATACTATTGCATACATTCATGGCCCCCGTCACTGCCACCATTCCCCTCATGGGACCACCGTCCAAGCACTGAGATAGCTGAGGAGAGAGGCTGACTGACATTGACAGAGTTATCCTATTGCATTATCTGATTGTTGAGTACTTCCTCTGTGATAGATGTTTTCAAGTGAACAATAATGTGAGATACACAGATTTATGTATTTTGTACCCATTCACATGGTCCATCCAACTCCCTCTGCTCTTTCATCTTCCAATTCAGTTATTTCAAGACCTCTGACAAAGCAGGCAAAGTATCTGCTAACTTCTTGGCATCTGTGATATCCGAGGACAACAAAGTGCATTTCTCAGTTCTCTGGGAAGATTTTCCTTCACTACTATCCAAAGTCACTCTTGCACAACATAAGATTGGTGGCTGTACATTTTTAACCACTATGAGCATATTAATCCAACCAATCCATGAACTAGACCTAATCTTTTTACCTCTGTTGGTTGATCATAGGAAATACTGCCTGAGTCCATAGGTGGCAGCTGCAGAAGAAGCATTAGTGAAAGAGGTAGGTGACATAGGGTCTGGGCCATCTGTCATACCGCTTGCTGTGCCCTCAAAACCTGCTTGAATTCATTCCTGAATGCAGCATTTGCACTCAACAATGTGCTACTATTACATTGTCCAATATTACAATATAGTGGATTGGACTATCTACATAAAGATGGACTTTTAGTTTCATTCTGATTTGATGTCCCATGGTCAGGTGGTCAGTATACTAGGATTTAAGATGTCAAAGTATGCTTTTTCAGTATCAAGTAGCAGTTCTTTGCTGCAGATAGTATGGTCCTTTAAAATCTTTTCTCTCTTTCCAAGAATGTGTATCCATCTATATTTATTTTCTAAGAATAATTTTGGTGAACAGGAAATGCATTCCTCAGATTTCTTTTGGAGGCCCCAAAAGGATTCCCAAGTACGCTTCAGCTGCATTATAATTGCAGTATAAATTAATGATGGGTGGACACTATTCGTTAAGCTAGAAAAAGAGTGAAAGGAAATCTCAAAATGTTAAAACTGGATCATAATCTAAGAAGCAAGATGGCGGAGAAGTAGCCACTGAGACGACATCAGGTAGCAGGAGATCAGCTAGATAGCTTATCAAACCATTACAAACACCTACAAATCCAACGGGAGATCAAAGAGAGGAAGAACAGCAATTCTGGAAACAGAAAATCGGCCACTTTCTGGAAGGTAGGACTGGCGGAGAAGTGAATCGAAAGCGACCGGAGAATAGACCGCGGGGGAGGGGCCGGCTCCCGGCAAGCGGCGGAGCAACAGAGCAACGGAGCACTAAATCGGGACTTTTAAAAGTCTGCTCCATGGAGGGACATCGCTCCAGAGGCTAAACCGGGGTGAAGCCCACGCGGGGTCAGCGTGGCCCCAGGTCCCGCAGGGTCACAGAAGGATCGGGGGTGTCTGAGTGTCGCAGAGCTAGCAGGTATCGGAGCGGGAAGCCAGCCACAGAGACAGAGCCAAGGAGTGAGCTCTCAGCTCAAGGTTACCTTGAACCGGTCGCAGGCTGGGTGAGCTCGGAGCGCGGCTAGAGGTGAGGGAGATGGGAATAGCCGGGGCTTTTCTCTGAGGAGTGGAGCCCTGAAATCTCAGCTCTTCCGGGACGGAGACTGGGAGGCCGCCATTTTCATTCCCGTCCTCCGGACTCTACGGAAAGCGCTCAGGGAACAAAAGCTCCTGAAAGCGAAACCGAGTGGATTACTAAGCCAGCCCCTGGTAAGGGTGGTGCAGCTCTGCCTCGGGCAAAGACACTTGAGAATCACTACAACAGGCCCCTCCCCCAGAAGATCAAAAGAATTCCAACCAAGACCAAGTTCACTTAACAAGGAGAGCAGCGGAACTCCAGAGGAGAAGAAAGCAAAGCGTGGAATTCATGGCTTTCTCCCCATGATTCTTTAGTCTTGCAGTTAATTAATCATAAAGATCAGAGCAGAAATCAATGAAATAGAAACAACAACAAACAAAAAAAAAAAACAATAGAACAAATCAACGAAAGTAGGAGCTGGTTCTTTGAAAGAATTAATAAGATTGATAAGATTGATAAACCCCTGGCCAGACTTATCAAAAAGAAAAGAGAAAGGACCCAAATAAACAAAATCATGAATGAAAGAGAACAAATCACAACCAACACCAAAGAAATACAAACAATTATAAGAACATACTATGAGCAACTCTACACCAACAAATTTGACAATCTGGAAGAAATGGATGCATTCCTAGAG